>JAOTRC010000043.1:15968527-15980914 GCA_027497675.1 Cyprinella lutrensis
AATTACAACTACAAAATATTGGAGAATAATGTAATATATGAATTAAAAATAGCCTATAAAGAACCTTTGTGCCAAACAGGTTCTTTATTTTCATTATAGAACCTTTTTTAGCATAAAATGTCATTTGGAGTTGAGTAAAGAACCCTACATATATAGAACCCTTTTTTCTAAGAGTGTATGTTTTGCTCATTTAAATAGCAAAAATCATCTTCCAGGCATTTTTTTACTGTTACAATTACCCCTGCTATTCTCTAATTTCATTCATTCTGTATTTGTTTTTTGTTTTTTTGTTTGTTTTTACATTAACCTCCCATTTTAAGCATATCAATAATAGCAGAATTAATCCACTTACTGTGTCGGGCTGGGTGAAAAAGCAGATTTCTTGTGACAGATCCATTGCAGGTTACACTCAACGGCATTTTATTAAGGAAAAAAAAAAGCTGTGTTTGAGAGAGAGGGGGAACGTAAGAAGACAATACACGCTCATCAACTCCCGTGAATTGTAATTTAACTTAATGGAGAGATCCACTCACATTTTGTCCATAGGTTAAAGAACAATTTCTGGTAGAATGTGATTGACTGCTCAGTGGCACCAGCTCACATCTATACACAAGTTGAAATTTAATTTGAATTTGAAAAATGTTATTTATCAATGTTAAAGTGCCCCTATAATTTGAAAATGACCTTTCATGTAGCTAGTATGTAACATAGCTTTAAGTGAATGAAAACATCCTGCGAAAATCTGAAAGTTCATATATATATATATATATATACACCATATAAGCCTAAAGTTATTGTCTTTCAAAAGTAAGAGTCGACTCTGAGTCAAATGAATCAAATGAGTCATTAGCCGTTTCGTTGTGATGTCAAGAGAAATATTAGCATATTGCCCGTCCACGTATTGCACGCGCAGACCTGCAGCTGATTTTTCTGTGGGTACTGGATATAGCATCATGTCTAGAGGAAGCTGTGCTCTATAAAGGTAAAGCCAGTTTTGTTTTTGTTTTTTCACTGCCCAAGGATGAGCTTGTGAAGAATCAGTGGTTAAAATGAATTACTCTAACGACTGCTTCTCAAATCTCGGAGTTCAGTGCAGGATTCGCAAACCACTTGATCTTGAAAGATGGTGTTCAAAATACTTAGTTTTGAGTTTTAAATTATGTAGGTCTCCTGCTAACTGGCTAATTCACATTATTACTGTCTCACTAAAATACTTTTGCTTATCAGCTGTGGGCCACTATTACCTGTAACTGTGTATATACAGATTGTCTGTCGTTCTCACTACTTTGAGGAAAGATTAAGCATGAGGTGAGATTTGTTTTAACGTTACATCAGTCATTCACACTAGAGCTCGGCTAATGTATGCACTGTTATTGATACGGTTTCCACTTGTTCACCTCAACATATTATAAAGTACAATAATAGGTTTGTTGATGGACATGCACTTCTTATTGCTGATGGTGAGGAATTACAGTTGTTACATCTCATAATGTAACTTCAAATAGCCTACTGTAGAGAAATTTCCTGCTTGAGTCGTTCTTGCTATGGAGGTTCGGGGTTAAGAACTAACGTTAGTCTAGTTCCAACAATGTTTGATGTTAAAATCGACGTCATTGTTTGTTACTGTGTTTAGTTTACAGTGTTAGCCTCAGGACAAGCAGAGCTGACGTTTTATGGGAATGAGCGTTTTTGTTTTCGACGTGCACGCCG
Organism: Cyprinella lutrensis; assembly: GCA_027497675.1. NCBI lineage: Eukaryota > Metazoa > Chordata > Actinopteri > Cypriniformes > Leuciscidae > Cyprinella > Cyprinella lutrensis. The sequence goes on from JAOTRC010000043.1 coordinate 15,970,238, forward strand.
TAATGTCAACCAATCTCAAAAGACTGAGCCGTCTGGCCAATCAGAGCATAGCAGCTCTGTTTTTTTCTCACAGTTTTTTTTTTTAACCTTTGATCCATGTAAACTTGTAGACCACAAAACAACATTAGGAAACTTTAAAATAGGATTATAGGGGCACTTTAAATTTGTCCAATGTGAGACTTGAAACTAAAATTTACCAACCTCTTATGAGAGTCCATATCCTCAAGCTCACATAGCTGGCCGGAGTAATTTGTAGAGCTTCGCCACTCACAAGAAATATATTTAAAGTAGTCGCTCACACATGAAAGATCTTCTGTTTTTGGTAAAAGATGACAAATGTTATAAGTAAATAGAAAACAAGTAAATATTTATTTTGTCTTTAAATACATGTAAAGTTAACGGGGTAGTTCACTCAAAAACACAAACTCTGTCATTAATTACTCTGTCTTACAAACCTGTAAGACTTATCTTCAGAACACAAATGAAGATGTTTTTGATGAAATCTGAGAGATTTCTGTTCTTCTATTGATAGATGACGCAACTACCACTTTCAAGCCCCGGAAAGGTATAAAGGCATTATGAAAGCCCCGGAAAGGTATCCCAATCTCTCAGATTTCATCAAAAATATCATCATTTGTGTTCTGAAAATGAACAAAAGTCTTACAGGTTTGGAACTACATGAAGGTGATTAATTATTGTCAGAATTTAAACTATCTCTATAAGAAATTAACATAAATATACCCAACTAACATTATTCGGCTGCCAGAATGTTCTCTGAACATTACAGAAACATACCTTTTTTAATTTATTTAGTTGGAAAAGCTTTCATTACAGATATATAATGATTATTTGTTCTAGGTGTGCAGAAACGTCCCTTGAAAATAATAACAAAGGAAAGATATTTTATGGTTGTAAAGATAAAGCCTAAAAATAAAGATTTAGGAACGTTCTGTTAGTTATATTAAGGTTGCCCCCCCAAAAAAACCTCCCTGCAATGTTCAGAGAACATTATTTTATAATTTTAAAAAAATGTAAAAAAAAAAAAAAAAAAAAAAAAAAAACGAAAAGGGAACCAAATATAATTTTAGGGAAATGCTGCATTTGTAGGGTACCTGCTTGAGTGTTATTGTATTGGGCATTTCCATAAAGTATGATGAAGAAGAGGAGAGGAGTATACCAGTAATCCTTCATCCCTACTTGGATCTGAAACGCACATATAAAACATCATTAAAACATCTTTAGTATATAAAATGATATAAAATAATATTTTACTCTTGTTCGAAACAATGAAAGTATATGGGGGACAGAACTGTCAAGCTCAAAACTGACACCATCTGAAATCTTCTGAAGCAATTATTATGATTATTTTTATTTTTCCAGTGCCATTCATTTTGAATTGTACGGACACGTTACACTTAGACAGTTCTCAGTTTTGACTCATCAAACACTTCAAAATGAACATACCACAAAAGTAGCAACACTCAATGTTTCATTCACTTCATAATTCCATAAGCATATTAACTCAAAATCTGGCTTCCTAAAGTCATCTATATGAGGTTAACGCTTGGAATCAACTGTGGTTGTCCTATTTTATTATCTAAATATTTATATCGACGGAGACATCTGGGGATGTGATCGGTGGTGATCAATTAATAACTAAAGAAAACTGTTATGAGGTCACAAACTGTCGCTATGGAGATATGACTAAGAGCGCAACCACAAATGAAGCTGTTTTTTTTTACCTGTGGCTGAAAGTGTGACAAAAGCTCAATATTACTCTTAGTTAGGCGAACTAAGTTTAGTCACGCTGAACTTGGATGGTAACACAAAGGTTCTGGGTTCAAAGTCGGACCCGAAATTATCCACTCAATACAATGAGAGAATATTTTATCTGCAAGGCAAAAACACCAGTTAAACAAGCACTAACTATTTCTATTCTATATATTTTTTATGCTACGTGTACTGTAGTTGACAACTGGGACTTGTCACAGCACTTGCATAATGGTGCCCTATTTGGTTGCTTCCAATAAAATATTGTACAGTTCAGCACTGCATCTACTAAATTGTTAAATATAAAAATCAGGTAACGCTTCCTTTTACAGTCCAGTTACCCATGTAAATACTATGTACTTATTTTAGTAACTATATTTACTGGGTAATAACTAGTACTAACCCTGAACCTACCCCTATTCCATGTACTTACCTTATTTTAGCCAGTACTTTCTAGGTAAGTACACTATAAGTAGACTGGTAACGCTTCCTTTTACAGTCCAGTTACCCAAGTAAATACTATGTACTTATTTTAGTAATGTCCAATTACTTACAAAGAACTTACTTGGCAACCTTCAAGAAGCTGATTAATAGTTTAATTTTTAAACCTTAAAAGTATAGTTTGCTTAAAGATGACAATTCTATCTTCATTTACTCACCCTCACATCTTTCCAAACTTACTTTCTTTTTTTCAAAAATGTCCAGAACGATACAACGCTGATCAAGAGTGAGTTTAAATTTCTTAATGCAAACAGCCAGTTAGCCAGAGGAGCTTTAATTTTTAAAATTCAGACTTTCACTTTTAAATGGCATCGTTGTGGCTTTTTACCTGACAGGATGTTGCCCAAAGAAAACGGTAAACTGCAAAGCACGCATATTGAATTCCATTGCAAAATTCTTTAGGTGCGCATGTATGACGCAAGCCAACTTTGGCTCTTTTGCTGAGTGGGCCATTGTCAACAGCACACCCTTCTTTGTGAGTGGGTGGTCAATCTGTATACAGGCAATTTCCACTAACACTACAAAACAACACCCACAGACAGCAGCAAAAACCCTCAGCTGTAATCGTAAGGTGACTTCTTGTAAAAAGGCACACTTGTAGACCGACAGCCCAGAAGAGAAGAAAAGTAAAACCGTGACGGGACATTCTACAGCAATCCCTGACGGTGCGGTTTCACTTGAACACATTTAAAAGTGAGCGCTGAGTAATTCGGGTAGAAGTTTATTTGGCACGCGGGTTTGAACCTCAAGTACTGATCTGAGCGATCACTGCGAACATCTGGTTCAACACTCTCGGTTTCACAAAGCTTCTGGGGTTATTCTTAAGAGAACATAGGAACTAACATTGGTAAATTAACTAAAAAAGTTTATTAACAAATGCGTAACGAGTATTTACCAATTTATTTACCAATGAGTGTTGACTAATGATCAACCCATACAATGACACTAAAGTCACACGTAAAAATGTCAATTGCATCAGACCGCAAAGTATTAAAACAAGTGGCATCTGCTAAAATATGCTACATCTTTTCTCAGTACTGCCTTTTTGCGAGGAATTGCGAGTTTTAGTGAATGAAGTCAGTTTTTACAGGAGCAATACGCTTCGTTTTCAACATTGTACAACCTAACAAATTTCTTCTCGTAAACGTTTTGCTTGAAGTAAATGCTTTTTTTTGGTATATACTGCAATGACATCCATTTTTTTATTGCAGTTTAACTGTTCAAATACATTTTAGGGTCAATCCCTGTTCATCTTATTACATCATTTTTAAGTCAAATCAGTTCAGTTGTTGTTTGATCTAAAATACATCATTGCTCAACCCAGCTGTCATTTAATATTGCAAGTGTAATACTTACCTTTTGCCTTTAGCTGACTTAAATGCTGAGGTCTGTCTGTCTACCTGATCACCTACTCTTCATCATCCTCTCTTTACCGCTCTCGCTCTATCTGCCCCTCCCCTTTACCTCCATCTGTCTGGACGATCTCTCTTTCTCTATCACTCTTCTCTTTCCTTTCTGTTACTCATCCGACCTCTCTCTCTCTCTCTCTCTCTCTCTCTCTCTCTCTCTCTCTCTCTCTCTCTCCGTCTCTCTCTCTCACTTTGCAATTGCATGTTCTTCCACCCTGCTCGATTTTTGACTAACCACAATGTTTGCTGACATGTTTACAAAGCTAAATCAAGAGGTCAGAGGGCCCGAAGCAAAAATTATGTCTTCTCAAAATTTCTTTGATGCAAGGATGTTCTTTTATTATTGTTTATATATAATGTATTATTTATATATTTTATTGTTGTGTCTTAGTATGCACAATTATGTGAGAGTCTTGTAACTGAGGAAGATTATTAAGTTATGGGAGAGGCCAGGAAAATGAGAAGTTTCTTTTGTTAAGGGTAAATATTAGTCACCTGGGCCCCACTCTGGGCTCGACATGGTGCCTGAGCGGTTCTCAGAGCACAAAAGTTTGATGAGGACCACATCCTGTTTCGTACAAACTTTTTATACCCACAAACTACACACACACACACCACTCACTCAGAAAAACATGCATATAAACAAACACATGCATGCATGCATGTAATCCACATGCACTGACAAATGGGAGAACGAGGAGAACCGAGATTATATAGAAACATTAAATGGATGGAGGAGAAGCATCTTCGAAACAATCTGTGCTTTTATCTTTGAGAAGTATGCACCTAATTCAGAATACCTCGTTTACTAAATTTAGCATCAGTGCATGAGTACATTTGCTAATGGATGCTCTAAAACTAAAACATGATGTGCATGTCGTGTCAAGCAACTACACACCACACAGGTATAGCTAAAGTCTGCAATTTCTGTATCGTACCAAAGATTAGGTGTGTCCCAATTCCTATGCCATTTTGTAGTATAAATATTTCACAAGTGCTTTCACAATATAAAAAATTCCCCCCAAAATGTGCACTAAAAATGTTGGACACCTTGCGACCCAGATCTATATCTAACTCAGATGGATCTCTACCTGATGTGATGATATAAAACTCGTTATATTTGAGTAACAATTACAGAAGAATGAAATAAAGCATATTACCCTTGTGAGCATGGAAGGGTTCAGTTTGAGCTGATGTTTTATACCAAAATCAGTGTCTTTGTCAGAGCTCGATTTCCTAGTACGTTCCGAATCTGACTCGTATTCGCCATCTCAACATATTCTCAAAACTATCATTTTCAAAATCAATATTTTGATCATTGGCAGCTTCTTCACCAGATTCACCATCACAAGACAGTGACACTAATATTTGATTGTGTTCAGTACATGCTCTCTAGTAAATTGCTTAGCCATTTCAAGTTTTGGTACTTGGTGATGATACTTCCTATTGTTTTGTTTTCTGCCTGTGGTGAGTGAATGTCTAACTTAGTAGTGAATGACGCACCGGGTCACTAAAGACCCGAGGTATGCGTTTCCAGTTTAAACGAGTCATGAACTGGCTTTTTAAATTTTATTATATTGTTGTCTGAGGTCGACTTGGTTTTTACTTTCAAAAACATCAAAATTAATAAATAATAGTCTATTTTCTACCCTATTTGGAGCCTAGCTGAAAAACACTCTGTTTTTATGGGTGTCTCACATTGAAGACTTGGACATAAACGCCCACTGCTGTGAGTGGATAACAGTTTTGTATATTATAATGAGTTTGAACTCACTCGTTGATGCACGGGAGAAAACGTTTTGAAAACTGCCAATGTTGTAAAATGGGAGCCGGAATGATTCGCCCATACACGTTCGACCCAGAGTCCGTGTGTTGCATCATTCCTGTCAGATCCAATATAAGGCACTACCTTTTTAAATCTTTAATCGGTTAATCTTAAAATTAAAAATAAAGTTTATCCATGCAGTCCTATTGAAATCCAGAGAAAGCATATGCAGCGACTGTCTTCTTCCACAATCAGACATTGCAGAATATTTTGTATTGCTCGGTAGCTTGATCCGGTTTGTCGTTGCGAGGTAGGCCTATGTTATTTAGCTATGCGTGTAATGCGCGAATTAGTGGTTAGGGCTAAACCGGCCGTGTTGAAATAGGCGTTGATCTACTTCTGCGGGGGTGGTGTTTTATCCTCTTTGACGTCATAGTTCCCCACTTTGAAAAACGAGTCGTTTGCTGAGCCTGGTGACAGTAAAAGCTTTTATTGGGCTAACAAGGACGTTTTCAGTTCCGAAACTTACAGGATATTCTTATAATATGATGAACTCTTAGATGTCAAACGCTCAAGGAAAATTTGATTTCTCAGTTCATCACCCCTTTAATCCACTGTAACATTGAAATGTAAACCTTTTTAGTCATTTCACCAATTTAGTTTCAAGCTAATCAACACAGACCGACAGTTTTCACTCACCGAGATAACTTTGCTTTACAATAGGGGTCATCTAATTTCCAATGTAGGTAAACCTCGAGGATGTATTTCGTTTCTAGATCAATTTAAATCTTAATGTTTACTTCTGCTCTGGCTCCTGTTTTTCCAGGCCTTCTTCAAAACTGACAGGGTTACACTAACTTATTTGCTGTGCAGCTTAAATGACAGACAGACTTGAGTAATTGTCCTCTTTATTACTTCTTTTTTACAGCCGGGAGTCTCGAGCAGTTCTCAGAGAATCTCCCAAAAAGAAGCAATAAGCATGGCCGGTGGATCTCAGACAAATCCCATTGAGATTAAACCTGTAAAACACAAATATGAATAAAAGGATGGCAAAATGGCATGAAACTTTACTTAATTTGATTGGTTCTTATATGTAACCACACTATTTTTTAGTTTGACACAGAGTTTAGACACCTGTCTAGTTTCTTTTCCCATATTTGTTATTTATACACGCACACACTCAAAGTCACAAGTTTCCCATTGGTTTCGTAAAGTACATTCTGTTCAAATGTTAGATGTTAAATTAGATTAGATGTTAGCCTAACATGGTTAGTTTAATATAGTTACATTTTCCCACCACAAGCGCAAGATCAGACGATGACCCAAGAATGTCAACACAGCACAATATTTCACTTTATTTTTGACTTGTTTGGCCCTGTAAACCCGCGTATTGAATTTTCAATGGTGAGCAAGTCATTTTTTTATGATCCTTGTCAGATTTGGAAAGCAAAAGAGAAAAAAAAATAAACTTTCAAGTACCTATACTTGGTGAAGTGCAAACAATAACAACAACAAACAATTTATTAGTTTAAAGTTTATGTGAGTAGATCAAATTAGTGATAATTGTCTATCTCTCATTTGAGTTTGTTTATGGGGAGTTGCAATGCTCTCTGGGAGATTTATGATCACATGCCTGCTGAGATAACACAGAGAATTCATACTAGAGACCAAGACACACCACATTTATATATTTCCTATCTACTGTATGTTCTCATTGTGTCCTTGACAGATAGCGATTACACGCGACACAGTGCAGACCCCAAAGACTGCATATCTAAAAGGAACGCCAGTGTTAAATATGCCACAAAACCAAAGATCCACCACTGCCCTCTCCTTGACCTTCACTCAAGCAGGTAGAGTAGCTTCCATGAAGGAGATATGGAGTTAAAATAGCTGATGACATTTTCTCTAATGAAGCCAGCTTTGCTGAGTGGGAGTGGTCAGTATCGCTCTGCAGTTCCTGCGGGCGACGCATCAGAAATGTCCACGAGTTAATTAGGTAAATGTCACGCACTCAGAGACGCGGCAGACAACAGCTCCTGTCTACCTGCTGCGAGAAATATTGCCAAACCTTGAAATGACGTGACCTCATTAATTTCTCCAGACGTCTCCATAGTTGCACTAGATATTTAGCTTTTCCCTTCTCTTTTTCTCTGTTGTTGCCGCTCTACTAAAGTACACAAAGTTTCTAAGACAGACAGTGAAAGTTTCACACTTTACCAGGTCTTGCTTTCTTCTTATTTTTTTTTTTAATTTGTTGGTTTATCATTAATCAAAGAGTTCCGTTAAGCAGGATTACTCTTATGTGACCAAAGAGAGACAGAAAGGATTAGACTTCTTTCAGGACCCGCTGGAATCAATACAAAGTCCTATCCATCCTTCTCAAGCAAATGTGTCACACATTCATTCTCATTCAAAATACAAGTGTGATATTACAATTTATAAACAAATAAAATAAAAAATAAAAATAAAATGCACAGACACAGAGTCCAAATCAAGTTCCAATATTATTATTTTTTTACTCTTTTGACTTGAGTCCAAATGTCAGACTTTTGTTTAAGTACTAATATAGGGTAGTGATACTAATAAATCTCCACAATGTCTGGCAAGTGTTCCACATGAAGTAGCAGTGGGTTGATGTGTCCAAATGTAATAATTTGAGGAAAATCTTATGAACATCTCCATGAATCAGAAGAGACCATGTGCCATGACCATGTTTTCATGTATTTTATGGGGGAAAATAAAGGTTTAATTGTTACAAACATTTTATTTACTTCATCATTATTTACTTACACGAGTCAACCATACTTGGAAATGGTGTGAGAGAAATAATGAAGGCAAATAATGTCTGAGACAAATGAATATAATTAATGATAGTGAGAGTATGAAATGGGGTTAAGTTAGAACAATATAATTATTAGTTTACCAGTACATTACTAAAAGTATATTATATTTGAACAATATATTTGAACTCTTTCAAAACAGGCACAACTAGGATAAATCATTTACTAAACCAATTGCAACTCAGAAACATTAGAAACATTATTTCATGTAATGAATTATACTAAAAGGCATTTCAAGAGGCATTTTAAAAAAGGGAACAGCGTTAATAATGGCATTTTCTGAAACAATGCTCTGCCTCTTACTCTTAAAATCCTGTTTCTGTTCTAGCAGAAACAAAAATGCTTTATCTCTCAAAGGACGCCAATTGTTCAGTCGATTCTCAGACATCATTTTGCTTTCATTTTTTTTAAACAACAATTTAACAAAAGTTGTTTTGGAAGCTGCGGTGTGGTGTTGATTTTGATGTTGAACACATTCATCAGAGCTGTTGTTTACTCATATGAGCAGCCGCTAATAATGAGGTCCTCAGCAGGTTTGTGTTTGCGTTCTTAATCAAACTAATGAAGTCCAAGGTCAACACAGAAGAAAGACAAAGACTGAGGAAAAAAAAAGTTTTCGAAAGTGAATTTGTCAGATCTATACAGAAAAGTCATACAGGTTTGGAACAACATGAGTAAATGATGACATAATTTTTATTTTATTTTTAGGTGCCTATAAACAGGAGTGCAGTCACAAAACTGAACTCTAAACACAAGTGTTCGCTTATGTAAAGGAACTGCTCAGTCAGCACAGCTGCATTGTTTAGCACATTATTATCAGTTCACTTGTGTATCTGCCGGCCATTTCTGTCCTGTGTCACACTTAATTCAGTCTCTCCTTCCCTTTCCATCCCATGTACCGTCTTACCTCAACCAGAAGGCCCTAATTTATGTCCATCACCCATTGTGCTGAATGACGTGCTGGACAGGGCTATAGATTCTACAGCCCGAGAGGAGCTGTATTCAGCAGATGATATGGAGCAGCATCGTAATGTGATCAAATTTTCCCCCAGACGCCCAATTCTTCCCTCTCTGCTAAGAAATTCTCTTTTCATTAGTGCTGCTGGCTAAGGCAAGCATCAGTGTTACTATTTTTCATTTAATCCATCTGCTAAATGCGTTAAATATAAATGTAAATGTGAAGTATGGCTTTAAACGGCCCATAAGTATTAGAAAGCCTGAAAAAGGAGATGCCAAGAATTAATGGGTATAGCATCAAATAGATATCCAGCTGTAGCAGAGGCATTTAGTAGACGCTTCTCTTGTCTTATATGGTTTCTCTTGACCATGTAATGTTGCACAAGCTGGAACATTTAAGTTGACCACTTGACAGACCGCTGCACCCCCCATTACTGATGCGGTAATAGTCAGCAACTTCTAATTTAAAAAACACCCTGACAAAAATAAAAAGAGGCATTGAAACCTCTCTGAATTCTCTTTGAACCCGTCTGCTTCTCCTGAAGGAAGTTTAGTTATGACAACAAGCAAAAGCATAAAATTAGAGCTATGATTTGAGAGAAGCAGGGGCCTGTCGCGACTTAAGAGAGCAAATATTATTTATTCTACTGCACCGTGAAAGATGTCCAATAAAAGACCAATAAGTTTCAAAAATGAAGAGTACTCCTTGTGATTCTTAGTTGAGCAGCCCAATGATTACTGTAATGTGAAACAAAGTTTGGCTGTACATTATTCCAATTCTTAAACGACAATAGACAGAGTAAGTCAATAGACACAGGGCCCTATTTTAACTATCTAAGCATATGGTCTAAAGCCGTTTGGAAGTTGAACGATGGGAAAAATGGTCGGCGCAACCGGAGCATGGTCTAAAATAGTTGTCCCTATTCTGTTAATGAGTAATTAACTGTGTTTTGCGTGAAGCCAGTTGTGCCCACGCCAGTTGATGCTGGAATTTGCAGGCGGAAAGACTAAACGCGTCTCCAGAGAGCAAATGGATCTGCTCGTGCGGAGGTTAAAACGTGAGAGTAGACCATGCGGGACAAGCCGGATTCCACCCTATCATCAGGTACACAATAATAATCTTTTACAGTGTAATCCTTTTATCTTTAACATTTGGCTAGTTTGTGTTTTGCTGTGCATTCCAGTGTGTGAAAAGCCCAGAACACACCAAGCCGACGCCAACACACTAGCGCTGAAGAAAGCCGACTGTGTTGTCGCCAGTAATTGACTAATCACAAACAAGTAATGACAGAAAATACATTATGACCTGGCTGCATTGAACTGGTCGCTCTAAACAAAATAAAAGCTTTTTATTATCCATGGTGAAATGAAATTAGATATTGTTCTGTATAATCTATTCCTAAAAAAAAAAAAAAAAAAAAAAAAAAAAAAC
>JAOTRC010000043.1:15988057-16014089 GCA_027497675.1 Cyprinella lutrensis
TAAATATATGTAAATTTATTGTACAGCTATCCAAGTATTATTATTATTACCACAACATTCACGTTGTATGTAGTTAGGTCTAAGGGTTATATGTATTATTTTATAAAAACAAAACAAAACAAAACAATAATAATTTTTATATGTTTAAAAATGAATTAAATAAAAGTTAAATTAGAGTTAAGTCTCAAAGCTTTAGTGATATTCAGATGAGAGCTTGAGTCTGTGATCAGTGACATCTCCTAAATCCACTCGGGGGCCTGTGAGGGTTGCTCTGTGTCAACAGTAATTAGTGAAACTGGTAAAAGTTTACTAATGACCATCTAAAACTTATTATATCAATTGCAACTCACTCAGCCAAAGAACACCCGAAGAGACCCTGCGTGACAAGCCGACGTATAAAGAGGAACATTGTGGACGATGTGTTATTCTGTGTGGGCCACTTCTGTGCGGTTTAGATCATATTTGTGTTTATGTAGCCTACATATGTGCATTTTTATTTACCGGAACTGAACGTTTTACCCCTAAACACACACTCACTAAAGTGGTTTTTCAGAGAGGAAAAAGGCAAAACCTATAGTGACATCCAAATGACAGAAAGCAGCGGCAGCTTTTAAAACGCACGGACAGGCTTAATTATTTAGAAAGTGCGTATGAATTATTCCAAGTGAAATGTCAAGCAGCAGGACACCCATAACTTTTCCTCTCAGCCAGTCTAGCAATAACATGACAAAAAAAAAAAAAAAATGCAGCAAAATCATTTTAATTGGATTCACTCTACCCAACACAAAGTGCCGGTGATGAATATCCTCTTAAACACATTCATGAAAAAACAGGTGTCAACAACAAGGAATGCAAAGAAATCTGAAGTAAGTATAATAGGCAAGACAGCTTTGCAGGGGTACTACTTTGATGTGTGGTCTCAAGGCTTTTAAATAAGTGCTGAAATTTGTGCTAATTAATTTCAAGTAGCCTAGTAGAATTGGTAGGTTATTAAGGAAACCTTTTTCAATTAATTAGCATTGTACAAATATTATTAAAAGTATATACACAAAAACAAAATTAAAAACGAATAAACAGTTATATACACAAGTTCAATAAAATAATAAAATAAACGTATAAGTGAAATCTATGCGCTGTAAAAAAATATTTTCAAGATTTGTTATCACAACATTTTTTTTGTCAAATCAACTTAAATAATTTATTTAGTTTGGGTAACTTATTATTTTGAGTTTCTGATGATTAAACCTATCTCCTTCATTGTATTAACTCACATTTTCCAGTTTAATCAACATAAAAAAAATTAAGGCAATCAGGTGACTTACTTTTTAAGTGAAACCAACAACATTTTTTTACAGTGATGTAGTACAGCATACCTATAGGTGAGTATGTACACAGATAAGCACATATTATGGTGTGCAGTGTCTGATAAATACTGCAATGTGAAAATATATACTTTATAAGGCAACGTTGTTATTGCTTGCAGGATCTAAATAATTCGATGCTTTCTATTTTATTCTTTTTCCTGACTGTACACTTCATAAATTTGCCAAAACTGAATTTGCAGGGAAATGAATACTAATAAAAAGTATAAAGACACTATTCAAAGCAAACTCCGTCACTGGCCACAAAAGGAGCTTACTGTTATGGCATGTCACATTACACATTTATTCTAGGGCATCCACCACATGTGTTGTTGTCTGTGTGCTATCCGAGACTTTACAGAACCCCTTCCTGTCATCTGCCAAACTCTATCACTCAACTCCACCATCCCTTCATCTGCCGACGGTCAAGCGCTAATGAATGATTCCTTTAATCCATTCGATAAATCTTGAGGGGGTCAATCAAATTGGCCCCACAGAAACCAAAAAGACATCATCCATAAAAAAAAAAATAAATAATAAAAAATCTTATTGATGTTAGCCATCTGAAGATGAGTCATAAGATTTAAATTGCATTGTTTTTGTATAAAAAATAGAGACAGGACAAGGTGGAATACTCCACAGACACTGGTAAATTATTTTGCTCTGTTTTTCAGGCTAAGGAAGCGTAATCAGGTCTGTTTCACATAACTGCCGATTACGGTAAAGCTCAGATCCGGTTTCACCGCTGAGGAGCGAGAGAGGGTGCACAAGAGATGGAAGGAGTGATAGAGGAAGAAATGAACAGGGTCGGGTTTTTTAGGGGGAGGCACTGCGCACATCTCAGCTTCAGCAGTGACACGGAGATGACAGGTCGGCTGAAGACACGTCCATTTTAGCTATTCGCTCACTCCGAATGCTGCACTTTGTTTGAACCCGAGAGAGAAGGAAAGAGACAGAGGCGACATTCACACAGCAGCAGAATACTGTTGTCAGATTTATTTTAAAGTGTTAAATACGGTCACCATCATGCTTGCTTATAAAGAGTGTGAAATCTGCATTGTGAAATTGTACTGACTACATTTTGAGTGTTAGTTTGGTAAATGTGTGTTGTGTTGTGTGCTTTCATGTAAGGGTTCCACTAATTTACAGAGACAAAGATGCAAGCTTTGCATCATCTGAAGGTTTTAGATCTAGTTGCTGTTTTCCAACAGAGTGACACCCATCAGGTTTGTGGCCTCAACTAATAATAACATCTGGCCACACTTTAGTTTAGGTCCAGTTCTAACTATTAAAGGGATAGTTCACTTTTTTTGGAAATGGGCTCATTTTATAACTCCCCCAGATTTAAACAGTCAAGTTTTACCATTTTCGAAAGCCTTCAGATGATTTTCTGATAATTAGAAGAATATCAGTAACCAGACAGTTTCTGGTCTCATCGACTTCCATAGTCGGAAAAAATATATATATACTATGGAAGTCAATGAGACCAGAACGCTTTATAATGGCAGTGATTGGTTGTCTTTGGAAGTACATTATAGTGCATATAGTGTGGGGGTTAAAAAATCTCTTCTGAAGTGAAGTTTTGCGTTTGTGTACAAAAAATTGTGTCCATATATTTAAAGTTTCTAGACTAAAATAACTAGCTTCCGGCAGACGGCGTTGCACATCGATTTACGCCAAAAGAGTAACCCTTGAACTTGAGGCACAATGTAAAATTGTCAAATTGAAAAAGTAGAACAAGGAAGACAAACGCAGCCTTTTTATTTGTCATCCCTCATTCTGATCTGTAGTGGATCTGAGGTAATCTGTTTTAATGAGGACATCTATTGAGATTTAGGCCGGGCAATTGTTTTCAAAGAGTCATCAAATAAAAACAGAGGAAAACAAATAAATGTAATCAGTGAAAGGAAGGAGTGAGAGAGGGTAGTGAACTTTCTTTGCAGGTTCTTGGGGGGGTGGGGAGGGGGAGAGAGAGAGAGAGACAGAGAGAGAGAGAGTCTGTAATAGTATGAGACAGAGCCAGCATTTCCTTTCATCTCTCGAGGGGGACTCTGACAGAAACAATTCTCGTATCTCCTGGCCCTGTTTTCGAGCAGGCGCAATGTTTATGTACAAGTACATTTCTCCTCTCAATTTGTTCTCTCTAACCCTCTATCTCCTCTCACGCGGCATTAACTGAAGATGAGAAACAACCGCACCGAGTTGGGAAGAAAGAGCAAGAGAGAAAAGTTTTCCTCATGAACGATAATCCAAAGCTAAAGCGTACCCGCTTTGCTCTCATAATATAGTTGAACGTTTGATCATGTGTCGCTAAACGTTTGATCATGGCTGTTGATTGGTGGAGAATCAGCTGGATTTTTTCCCTAATCAGGTTTAGAAACGTTTAACTTAAGAAGTGCCTGAGAGCGAGTAATGCCTGATAATGTAAATGTGAACACTGGAAAGCAAACGGTAGATCTCTGCTGAAACTGAGAACTTACCAAATGTGCCGCCTGAGCCGTGAGCTTTAAGGAAGTGATGCTAACAAATGAGAGTTTTAATGCTGCACAGCTGGTGAAGTAATATTGCCGCATTTATTCAGGATTATGAGATTCAATAAGAAATTTTAAACGGCCAAATTTACCCCAGGCATGCACATACACGCCTACAGAAAATCCAGTAGCCGGGCCTGAACAGCGGTGCAATATGGGGCAAATTAGACCGCAAACCCCCTCGCCCTAGGCAGGGGCTCTGGAGCAGGGATTTCTGGAACTCAAGAGAACCCCCTCCCATCCGCGGCGGTCCGTCTGCCACCCCTTGTGCGCAGCGACAGGGTATTTGCACCGCTGAGGAGAATGTGAGCTAATGAAAGCAAAAGCCTGTGTTCACTAGAGTATAAAATTCACATTTGGCCAGTGCAGGCTGTGCAATCTGATATTATGAGGCTGCCTGACACACACACACACATGCAGTGGCAGGGAAAACGGCTAAAAAGGGAGAAAGAGACGGATAAAGAGAAAAGACAAACAATATTCAAAGGAATGTATCCTGGGATTACGGCACGCGTTCTCTCGCAGGGGCGTTTTTGGAATAAAAACTTTGTACAAATGACTTTTTGGAGTCACGATTGCAATCAAATCGACACGTAGGACTCGAAACAATTAATACTAAGAGCATTTTGTGAAAGTAAAGAGGTGCTACACTCATTTCAAGATGGTGGCCATGGTGAATGAGTGCGTCTCTGCTTGAGAAGAAACAGGAAGAAACCGCAGCAGGAAAAATGAGGTACCGTGCCGCCATCTTGATTATTTTGTGCATGTGTATGTGTGAGCGCACACATTTTAGTGCCGCTTGTTTTCTCAGGTTAAAATGAAGGTCCATCAGAACTGAAAACGAGGTCATTCAGAGGGTAACAAAATAACATGCTAAACAGGAAGAAGAAGCATCCAATCAGAGATTCCCACCAGAGAGCAACTTTGATTGGTTGAAGTTCATCACAACACAACTTGCCGTTAGTCGATAGGGCTGTTTCACAATGACGCACCAACCTTCTAAATATAAAATAAATGTATACATATCTGTCTGTCTGTCTGTCTGTCTGTCTATCTATAATATTGTTAAAACAATATTAATAATAAAATATCAATATAATATAATAATTTTGCAATGTTCAATACCACATTAACTACTAAACACTACATATGTCAAAATAAATGTAGGTTGTGACCATTTTATCACAATATATAATTAATGTACTACAATATCTTGGCTTCCAAAATAAGTTACCTTAAACATGTTAAACTTATAAAATCATAATATAAAAAGAGTATATATAAATCAGCCATTTATTCCAAATTAAATGTGCATTTTCTGATGTCTATTAAAACTACAGAAATTAACAGTGTTTGTTGCCTGCAGATTAAAAAATAACTGCAGTTGCTTATCAAACAATAATACTAAAATAAACAGTATTAAAAGAGAAGTAAGCGTTCATGATAAACATGATGCCATTTTATGGGTCTAAGGGTGTCGGGACAATAGAAGCACTTTTGTTCGGTTCAAAAGTTCAGCTGCATTACAAGCGCATGACCTATTTTCCACACTGAAAGTTTTGCATCAATCTTGGTCATTCTGCAGCACCCTCCTCTCAATTTAATGCAACTGCACTAATCACAATAAACTAGGCCATGAGTTACCACGCCTACGCCACCGGATACATTCCAGCACTTGAAATGGTACAGAGAAGGTATTTAGTTTATTGTCGTTTTATGCTTTTGCCATTTTTGCTATTTATTTGCAAACTTAATAATAACAAATGCAAACTCAAAATGTAAAGAAAAGGAAGTGCATGATTGGTGGACTGCAGTGGAAATGGATGATGGAAGTCTAATGATGGATCATCAGGGATGAATTTCCATATCACTTCAGAAGCATCAAAGACACTCGTCCACCGTTTCTCTCACGGGACAAGACTAATCTATGCATGGATCAAAGGTTAAAAAAAATTTGACCAATCAGATGAGTTATTGCGAGTTTACTTTTTTATGAGACCTAAATTAGATGGTGGTCTGGGTGAATCAGTGGGGCATTCATGAGAAATCGGGTTGCAATTACCATCATGGAACGGAAGAAATTACAGCCATGCCTTTATGATTGCGGACTGGCGGGTTACAGCCAAGCAGCCTCATATCAATACTACTGTTCAGGTCTGGTTTCAGGGTCACACACTTATACATTCTCATAAAGACATGGCAACCACACACACGTTAAGAGTAATTCAGTAAGTTCTTCCAACCCATATGTGGGTCAGCATCATATGAGTCCGCTGAGGAGCGTAATAATTACAGACCAAAAGCTGGGTTGAACATTTTTTCTCTTTCTCTGTCTCTTGTACCCTGGAGAGGCAAGCATTGGTGCCGCACACTTTATGTAACAGGGTGAAAGACGGGCAAGTGTGTGCCTCAGGTGGGGACAGTTCGGTTGAGTGGCTCGCATCACAGTGCACTCTCTCTGACCGACTGTTCCTCACCATAATGCTATCTTGACCCATTTTTTTATGGTGCAAAATGAGCTTTATAACCACACCATTTTATTTTTGTTGTTTAATCATATATTCGAAAGCAGTCCTATGTATCATCTAAACGATAACATTAATCAGACATGTAAAAAAAAAAGTATAACAATGATTAAACATACTGTATGTTACAAGAAGGGGGGGGGGAAATATTTTATTTTCTGATGGATTTTAAAAAAATAATTATAAGAAAACTTATTTTGGGAGCTAAACTATGGTAAATGATTTTATGATGACCACAACATGTACGCAAAAGTATTTATTGAGCTATTAAACATGCATATTATATTATAAACAAAATAAATACATGGATAATAATGTCTGTAAAATGTAGTCATTGAAATAAAAGATTTGATATTAATACTGATTTGTTACTGATCTTTAACTATTATGTTTTCAGTCAAATGCATTGATAAATGCATAAATAATAATATCAATAACAATAATTACAATACTTACTAATAATAATACACATTGTGCGTTAAATGATTTTTTTTTCAGTCATTTAAATATCAATATGTTAATATTCCATGACGTGAACAAATATGAAACAAAGTCCGGTTGAGAGAATACATTTTTAGGTAAAGAAAGAAGGTATGTCAAATTACACATTCTTGGGTCTCAGTTGCTTTTGGTCAGCATGTTATCATATAAGACGACAATGAAACTGTTATTATGCCGCGTTACTCACTATTTTACATATTTTCCCCTCATCTCTGATTTCATATGATTGCCTGTGATGACAGTAAAAGAGCGCGTGCACTCCGCTACTCAAGAGGCTGCATGCACTTTTGATGCTGGCTTGATTTCGGAAATGGAATGAAATGCTGATTGCTGAATCATTTCCATTGTTTATTTTAAATCTCTCAATCATGCACTTAAAGTAAGAAGAGACAGACAAGAAGCAAGGGAGAGAGAGGGAGACAGCATGTTATCTATTATTTATTTAGTTTAATATTACACCAGGACACACTGAGTTGTCATGGTTTGTTTATATATATATATATATAAGGTGACTAAATGCGTGACATTGCAAGTGGACCTTGTTGTCTAAACTATGAACACTGTAAAGTAAACTTAGTAAACTGTTGCCTTAAAATTATTAGGAAAATAAACTTAACTGAAAAAATTAAGTTAAGAGAACTTGACAATTCCACTCTACTTTATTATTATTATTATTATTATTATTATTATCAATTTGGCATGAGGTTTATTTACTTATTAATTTTAAGGCAACGGGTTCCCTAATTTTCCTAACTGTTCACTTTTTTTACAGTGAACAAACATATGTGTAAAACAAAAATAAACAGATTAAATTATTGTTCAATACATAATAAATTATTTATTGACTAAATATATATTTTGGACAGACGGTCGGTGCTCACACAACAGTTAAAACATCTCTTTCACTTGGATTAGAGAGGTCAACAGGTACAGTCCACCAACAACAAATGTCTTATCCTGTTTGTCACGCATATCTGTGCCGAGGAACCCCAAAACCACACGTGGGTGAGAACAGCAGGAACACACATCAAAACATAAACATCTGAAAACCAAATTCAGACAGCTAAATTAGGAAACGGAATTTTTCAAATATTCCTATATATTATAAATCAAAATGTATGAAAAGAATTAAATAAATAAGTAGATTTCAGTGCCACTGGATAATTAGAACATGCATTTGGACGCAATAAAACCTTATTCAAGAAATAAAAAAGGGACAAAATAAAAATGCCAATTTTGACAATTCTAAGATTGTGACATTTTAAATAAGAGCATAAATGCCTATTTTACTCTGTAAATCTCTAAACGACTTTAAACATTTAAAAAGACATTTATACCATTAAAAGATGTTTTTTTTTTGTTACTCTATCTGCCTCTAAATGTCTTTTAAACATTTAAAAAGACATTTAGAGACATAAAAGATGTTCCTCTTTCCTACTTGTTTGTTATTTCATTAAATTCCCCACATTTTCGACCGTATACAATTCAGGTTCCAAAACCATCCTAGTAGAATTATTAATTTTCTGGATGTTGAAATAAAATAATAATAATAAAAAAAGAAAAATAAACTGAATATATGTTTACTCTCATGATGTAAAATGAAAAAGGGGCCAAGCAAACTACACGTGAAAGCAAATCATTCTGCTCTATTTGTTATTTTAACTTAACGGTAAGCACTTGTAAGTATAAAATCATTTTTGTTGAAAACATTTCAGTAAACACAGAACAGATTAATGTCAGAAACAAATCAAATTCAGACAAAACACCAGGTCAGATGTATTGAACCCATTTGTCTGCTGAATGTGTGTGAATGTATTCCATGTGACATGTATGCTAAATTCTGAGACTGTACAGTAGACGGCACACTCACTCCACATTAGATGCTGAGAATTCAACTGACGAAACCTGCTCACGGCACGACAGCAAAGCAAGCGAGGACACACACACTCTCTGACCGAGCCGTGACCATCCCAAATGCATCATTGTTTTTTTCAGTTTTCTCTTTAACACACACACACGCACCTCCTTTTGTTTTATTTCTTGGTTTTGGATCTGTTTTATCCAGTTTATTTACCCAGTTTGTCCAACATTTACCCACGATGCTCTCTAGTATCAGCTGAATGCTGATACACATATCACGAGTGTGTGTATGATTGTATTGGCATGTGCGTGTGTTTGTGTGTTTGTATGTAGAGGAGAGGGGGGGTTAGCTTCACAATAGTGCTTTGAATCAATTTGTGCCATCGGCTGGATCATTACTGAAATAACAGTCTTGTTGATGGAGATGTATTTAGTTTAGTCAGTGATGCACAACGTGCATTATTGAACTACCTGGCAGCCTAATCAAAACCAAATTATTTTCATATCATAAGCATGGGGCTATTGGAGACAATAGGGCCAGTAATTCCTCGTGGGATATTTGTTTAAGTCATTTATCAAATGAGTCAAAATATATTTGTTATTTTTGGATAGGAATTAACCATGTCACTCTTTGTGAGTGTTGGTTGTTTGTTTAATTAATGAATAATTTGTGTAAATGCAAGGTATGTGTTTATAGAAAAATCAAGGTTTTAAGATTAACTGTAAATGAAAGTATAAGGGAAAGCAGGTATTTGGATTCTGTGACTGTTTTTTCTTTTTTCTTTTTTAAATGATTTTTTTTTAATATTCTCAATTAAAACAAAAAAACTGCAAATATAATATAATATCTTTTTCAATGTATCCCACCAAAAGAGCATTTAAATGAAACCGTGAAACATTTAACATTTTGCATGTACCCTTATATTTTATATTTATAAATAAAATATACAATACCATAAATCTTGATGTTCAGGGGGGAAAAAAAGGTCCAATAGCATTATTAGTCTTTCTGGGTTGTTCTCTTTCTGGCATCTGTCTGGGGTGAAACATTCACTGGAACACCGTCTGTGTGTTTTAAAGGGGAGGCCGTGAACTCTAGGTTTGATCACTTTAATACGCAGGCACTGAGAGGCGGGAGACAACTGTGCCGCATGGAGCTGTCCTCATTCACTCAAATACAATAAAGACAGGGTTTGTTTGTATTAACAATCATATTAATTATTTGTATTATTTATATTCTGACTATAGTTTTGATATGAGGTGTATTGCCTAAAATTGTCCACTGAGTGGACAATGAGTAACTACATTATCAAATACTAAAATATAAGATCAAACACACACACATGTAAATTGCGCATGTTTGATTTAAAAAAGTCATAACCAAGTAGTAACAAATTGCCGACAAATAAAATCATGTTTAAAATTTGAAACAGAATTCACGTCACATTTTTATAATAAATAATACAATTATAAATTATCATAGATTATGGCCACAGAAAATCAAGTCCGTTTAATGTTCTAAGGATACAATCCAACCACGGTTAAATGGTAAAAAAAAAATATGTATGAAGGGTCTGTATTGTATTAGAAAATAAAGGAAGGTAGGGGAAATGAAACAATATATTATTATTATGATGATGATAATGAAGATTAGGAGCGTTGTTAAAGTGGGACATCAGCCCAGTTCTCCGTTGTGGGCACTGCCACTTCTCACCAATCAAAAGAGACACATGAACTCCCCGTGAACCCGTCTGTCTAAACTCATGAAGCAGATTTCTGGAAATAAAGCAAGTTTTTCAAGTTATAATAAGACAGTTTATTCTTTGCCATAAATGTGTTGTCAAAAAGACAAAATGGCAGAGTGGCAAATGTTTTACTCAAAGTCATGAAATTTGATGAATATATTCAGAGTTTTTTAATGTAGGCTATGGAAAGAAGCTAAATGGTCAAAAAGTAGTTTACTAAACTAAACTAGTTTAATTGGTATAATAATGATATCTACTCAGTAAGCTGAACTACTGAACATTACAGTAAATGTTGTATCAATAATTTTATCAAACAAAATATGCAACAGAGGACTTTGTAACATGTATTTCCTGTAAATTCTATAACTTTATTAAATCAAAATAATTTACGCATTCCATTTTTTTGTAATAACGTGTGCACGACCGTCCACTCATGCAAAAATGTCTGACCAAGCGAGTCTGACTGTCTTTGAAAGCATGCGAACAAATAAACTCGTTGCAGCTGACAGAAAAGAACAACCGTCACCATCACTGGTCATTTTCTTCTGCAGGTGGGGTTAAAGCAGGGTCACCGTGTCTCTATTCATTCCATTTTCTCTTTATAACCATCTACAGAAACACACAATCAAATCGTCGCCCAAATCTCTCCCAAATAATTGACCGACTTTTTTGGGTTCAATAAGAGGCCACGATAACGCAATGTCGGTTTGGTATTACAGCTTAGCTTCCTTGTCCTCCTTTTATTTTTCCCTCGGCAAGTCATCGCTCTGCCCTGCTGTTGAACCCGCACATCTCTGACCGATGGGCATTTCTGACGCTTTTAAACAGCAGTGGGTGATGGGGGGCAAATGCCAGCTGAGATCTTACCCAATGCAATCTCTAAAATATTCAAACGAATTTACTGTGAAGCAAATGCCAATATAGGGGTGTTGATGTTGATGTTTTGATCATCGTTCTGAAACTGATCCAGAGGTAGTCTTTGACAGAAATTAGATTTTCACAGGTTTTTGCTCAAATGTTGTTGGTTTGTGACACTTACTTTTCAATTCAAATGTTGATAAAGGAATGCATGAAGCGAGACTAAAACAAGTTTGTTTGTTTAAAAGCAAAGAGTTCTTTCTTTTGGCATATTATTGCATCAGATTTTCATACAAACAAAATATTCTGAAACTTTTGTGAAAATGATCAAAAATGCTGGTGGTGGTTGGCAAATTTCTTACAAAAAATGCTGGTGCGAAAAGATTTAAATCTATCCTGTAAATATTTTTAGATTTCTAACAGTATTAACCCCTTTAAGAAATTCATATAGTTTGAATTTGAAATACAGAGTGGGAAAAAAGTATCTGAACAGACAATATAATATGACAGCAAACTCTTTTATGCTATTTGAAAAGTAACGTCTGAAATATTGAAATAGAAGATGATGATGAGGGTGATGGAGCTAGTCATGGACATTCAATCAGCACTACATTCTCTGACATGAAGGTTGATTGCTATGCAAGCTGAGGGCAGTACAGATCTGAGGGCAGTTCACTGTGTATGTGTGTGTGTAAGCAGCATGGTAATAATCTCATAGCTGCATCATCTGCCAGAGCCTTTTAGATCCATTTCCCTTCGGCCTGGAATAGCAACAGGGCAACAGCTGGTGTAGATGAACGCGGGCGGACGGGCAGAGAGGGAGGGTTACAGTGAGGGGGATGGGGTTGTTCCATTTTTTTTCCCCCTTTTCCTACCCCTACGAATTAATCCTGACACTCTGACCCTTGCCTAAATTCTTGGTTCCATGTTGCGGTCTGTGGCAGGGATTGAGATGCATGAAATAACAGCAGGAAAGCGGGATAATGCGCACTGTGCCAATCAGCTCCCTCCACCAATGCCTTGTCAATCTGGATTGTCCTAAAGTCTACTGACAGGAGGAATAGTTCAAAGTTCATTACTGAACAAAAACTAGACCATACCTTCTTTTCAGAGAAAATGTAAAAGCTCAATCCGGGGAATAGGCAATAATAGGTCTAAAATGGACATGGCAAAGACACTCACTATGTTAATATGACAGGACAATTTACAACTGAAAAGCAGCAATAACGGTTATAATAGATATTGGAATAAAACAAACTTAAAGTGTGTGTGTGTGTGTATGTGTGTGTGTATAAACCGACGAACGTCATTCATGCAGAGTTCACGAGTGCACAACTCTTAATGATCGGCCTGGATTATGTCATTAAAGGATAAAATAGACTTAAACTGCTCAAGAACCTAATCGAAAAGCAGGGCTGGTATTTAAGATATTTTAAAATCACTAAATCAGTTGAATCGAGCAGTTTGTCTGATTTGACACTGCTTTATTTTTTTTTACTATGCAATATGACAAGTTATCTTTTAAAGTCAAATTTGAATGGTTGCACTGTAAAAATAAATAAATAAATACTAATTTTAAAGAAAATAACTGATTTTTTTTTTTGACGTACATTTACTTTAATTTTAAATTTTACTCAAAACTCTGTAAAATTCCAAATAATATCTAAAATAAAAAAAATAAAACAGCAGTTATTTTAGGTATTGTGACATTAATGACAAACTGCAGTTATTCATTTTTTATATATAAACATAAAAAACGATAAACACTGTTATTTTACAGGTATTTCCTGAATTATCACGATATACACATACAGTACCTTCATTGAAAAAAAAAAGTAAAATACACAAAAACCATAATATATAAACATATAATAAAGTAAAATATGCTAATTTAAATAAAGTGCAAAAAAAAAAAAAAACGTTGACAGAAATTTGATGTCACTATGAGGGAGGTCAGTGTTTGCTTTAGTTGGTTGCTTAAGTTTTAAGTTTTTTTCCTGGCTGCTTTAACTGTGTTTTTCTACACATTTGTTATGGAAATAAATGCATGAGAAAATCTCATCAGATGATGTTCATTTGCGATGGAGATAGTCATCATATGGTGGCCTGATTGACTGAGATGAGTCAAGTCTCTGAATAAGCTGAGGTTACATAATGTATATAGAGAGAATTAAATTTTATATAGAGAGTATGATAAATGTCACAATTTTCCACATGATGATGCTTTGGCATCAGTATTATGACAATTTGATATTTCAAATATTTTTTATTTTATTTTTATATATCCTTGATATTTAAATCCTTGATATATAAATCCTAAATCCTTGATATAAATCCTTGATTCAATTACATTTTCGATTCTAAGGTCATGGTTCGGTTCAATTCTCGATTTTTTTGAATTTATTTATTTTTTAAAGCTGAAACCAGCCAGTCAGGATGCTCTCCGTCTTACATGGGCTTCATGAGGCACACACATAATCTCACTCTCTCCTTCCACGGTTTGGAGCACAGTTTTTTTGGAGCGCTTTTGCTCACTCACTCTAGATTCTGGGAGATTTTAACTAATTTGCGCGCATCAGGGAGCTGCTATCAATATGCGGGAGACTCCTGGAACTTCCGCGAAACTTGGGATGTCTGCAAACTGTGGCTTTTTTGAAACGCGAACAGTCAACATAATTTTTGGAAATCCAAAAATCTTCCACATCTGCGACTTCAATGAAAGATGAGGGGGGGTCAAGTTCTGTTGATGGGTCTCCTGCATCTACAGTTGCCATGTTATCTGTTGAATGGCTGTAGCTAAGTTAGAGGAGGTTGACCATAAACTAGCAGTACACATTTTTTTGTTTTTCGTGACATGGGGATGTGACACCATATAATCTTACTCTCATATACTCTCATATATATATATATATATATATAGTACAGAAAATGTTTTGAGCAGGGGTTTGTTAGGATTGTAGAGACATCAAGAATCAACCTATGAATACTTGGTGACATTTTTGTGACTTTATTATCTTGTTTTGTGACCAGTTCAGGGTTGATCAGATTTTTTTTTTCATTGTCACCATTGTTGCGATTTATACTCAGATTATGGATGTCTGTGTGAGTCTATATGATCATGTCGAAACACTTCTGTATAATGACTTAAAATCTTTCAGAGTATCACATTACTGGTATCATATTTTTGGCATGCAAATTGAATAATTTAATCAGATATAAGACTTCAGGAGGTATCAATTAATCAGACCAATACATTATGACTATCATCACCAGTGACCAACATCATCAGATTCTCTTGGATTCTTTGCCATAACAAATATGTGTCAGAGACACAGTTGAAGCAGCCAGAGAAAAACTGACATTATAAAGTCAAGTATCCAACTAAAGTCATTATGGTGACCTCAAACTTTATTATTTTCAATAAAACCTCAACGTCTAAACCTCTGTTATTTCTCAATAAGAATGTTAGTAAGAAACAAATAAAGTCTGGATTGTAATAAGTGCAGATGCTGAATTTTTCCGAGATTTGTTATCTGTTTGTGTTGAATGTTCTGTCGGGATTTAAAGTGTTTCTGTATGGTCTGTGTTGTGGTCCACCATTGCGTTGAAGAGCAGAGCCTGCATGTGCTACAGTCTAAGATAAGCAAAGAAACACTGATGTTATGCTGCATGATGCTTTATTTAACAGACGGTAACTGTGTAGTTGCTGACGCTGTGAGGTATAGTCACAGTAAATCATGCATGCAGTTAACTTCAAGATATTTTCTTTTAACATTGAAGGTGTTTGCTTGTAATAATTCAGGAAATAGCTATGGAATAACTGTGTTTTTCTATAAATCATTTAAGGAAAAGTTCTGTAAAAGTTTTTTGCCCAGGATATTTTACTTTATTTTTACGGTTTTGTTTGGCAGCAGCTGACAGTCAATGACCATTTTTTAAAGATTTTATTGTTTACAGTGGAAGCATTCCCTCTCACTCAGTATGAAAAAAATAATTACAATTAATTACCACTTTAAAAAATGGTCAATGACTGTCAGCTACTTTACTTGACAATAATATTAAATTGATTTATTTTTTTTCTGATACAATTATTTTCAACCCAATATGTTACATTTTATTAGAAAAACTAATACAAATTTCAGAATATATATTTTTATATTTATATCTATTCTATTTCAGAATAATATATGTACATTCAATATATTCAGCTGTACTGATCGAACATTCACACTTCATGAATTATTTACCGAGTAAAGTATCACTTAATAAACCAACATAAAAACGAAACACTCAAATGGCAAAAAGTTTTTCTGTTTTGTGAGCTCTATTTATTCATCTGTCAGACTGTATTTTTAGAATGCTTTTATTTCTACCCATTATTTTCTCCATAATGTATAAAGTGTTGCTTGAAGCTTTTAACAGAGGTCACAGCACTGTGACAGGAAAGACATTCAATGCATTTCCTTTTTTTTTTTTGAAAGACATGGCCATCATGACTATCCTCTGCTTTTACCCACAAACAAGCAAATCCATTTACGGACTAAACGAATGGTTTATTTTTCCTTTTCTCGTTTTTTACATCACCACTCCCCAGTCGCTGTTGAGCAAGCTTTGCCGATCGGACCATCTCAGAAAATCTGTCATGAATACTTAATACCCGAAATGTTGCTCATGCGGCCATTTTCACGGTTCAAGAAACATCTGAAAAGAGAAGTTGGCCGCAGCTCGAGGAAACCGGTTTCACTTTTTTCTTCATTTTCTCTTGAGATTCTGAACATATGCGGCAGCAAACGGCAGTGCTGAATGTGTCCGCTTGTGTACGCATGTCTAATTTCATTTCATCGCACGGTTCACCATCAGGTCATCTAACAGCATGAGGACAAGCGTGTTAAGTAATGCGCTGCGGTACGAGTCAACAAATATAGGATTATGTTATTTGGTTTAACAGATAAGCTTTATTTCTACAGATTAAACAAGCATTTTCAAAAGCTATTTAGCATAAAGCGCCACAGTCATTGATATGATTATGGTTTGTATCTAGGCCAAGGCCTGCAAACCTACATATCCAGCAGGAACGTCACAAGGAAATTCAGCTGATCTGCATTCACATCGCAAGCTCTTTACACGATGGACACAGTTGCATTCCAAACCTCTGTTCAGACAAACCTACAGCTGTGACCTGCAGTACTGCTAACCTCCATTAGGGGGAGTAAGAGATGCAGACAGCAAAACGAAGCACAGGCAAGCAAGTTCAACTGAAATCAGAAAAGCTGTTGCACAAAGAGTGTGTTGTCTGGCGGAGACGTTAAACACCTTGGCCGGCATCCTGTTGCGATAGAGAACTGCACAGTGAGAGGGCTTTAATAAGAGTAGATTAGTGATTTTGGCTTTGGATTGTGATATACTGTACACACTCACATGGTACAGCCCTATACGGTAGTGCTGAACAGGTCATGCACTTTCTAAGCACTATTCATGTCTACATTCTATGGAAAATCATGGGCGCTTAGATTCTAGGAGGTTATTCATGGCTCCAAAATGTGATCGAAAAGGCTAAAACCCCTAATGTCCTGCGGATTCGCTCTGAGAACCGCTTGACTTTTCTCTCTTGTTCATCTCCCTCCAGTGCCTTCTATCTCTGCCTCGCTCCGGGACTGTAATACCACATCAATGCCTCAGCGGGGCTGTGGCACCAGGCAAATGTAAACAGAGAGGTCATCCCTCCTCTTTCGTGCTGTGCTTAGGTCTTTTTCTCATCCCTCCATCGCCTCTGAAAGGTCTAGCCTTTCACACGGGACAAGCAAGGGATGAAGGTGAAGCATGACATCCCATTTGAGGTTTAATGAAAGCGAGGGAGGAGAGGGTGTAAATGACTCAGGGATCTCAGCAGATGAGAAGATGCAGCAGTGGACTGAAGAGAGGCAGAGCTGTCGATGAATAGGCCACAGCTGGAGAGATGGATGAATGAATGGGGTGAAAGGGGAGTAAAAAAAAGGATAGTTTACCCACCCATTCTTTCATAACTTTCCACCCATAATGTATTATTGCCATACAAAATAGATATTTTCTGACCAATGCCAAGAAAGCACACATATAATGTTTCACTGATATGTCACAGATATATGTTTTAAGCATTATTCTATTGTCAGTTTTCCTGTTCTAAAACCTAAGCTGCCTTGCAATCATGGAGTCTCATACATAAAGCTAATGGGATACTAAAGTAGTTTGAAATACTTTTGTTTTTCATATAAATTATACAATAATATTTAACTTTCTCTCACTTCATCTGACATCTTAATTTATTGGAAAGCAATCTGGTATAGCAGAAAAAAATGTCTTTTTTTTCAATAAATCTTTTTTTTCCCCCAGAAAGGATGCATTAAATTGACCGATTAATGCATTGCATAATCAAATCAAATAATATAACATTTCTTGAGCACCAAATCAGCATATTAGAATGATTTCTGAAGATTCATGTAACTGAAGACTATAGAGTAATGATGCTGAAAATTCAGCTTCGCCATCACAGGAATAAATTACATTAGAACTATTTTTTTTTTTTTTTGCAATAATATTTCACAATATCATTAATATTATTATTTAAATTCAGCCTTGTGCGAGAGACTTCTTTCAAAACCATTAAACAATCAGACCCCAAACATTCGATGTCTTAAAAATTCTAACTTCTTAGACAATACACTAGGTTTTGGAACAAAGCAAATGTAATATCAGCATTTGAAAATGTCCTCCATTTAAAAAATGTAAACACTTTCTCAGTGCTTTGTGCTCTGTGGTTTGGAGAATTAAACTGGGAACTTTCGCTAGTCCAAGGTCTCCCAACTTTGACATCTCAGAAATGGAGGCCAGCAATAAAAGCAGATTTGTGCACTGAGACGAATACCCACACTGTTAAGTGGTAAATGCAAAAATGGTAACATTAGCTCAATGCCGAGGCAGTAACCTCGAAGGCACAGAAGTGCATTTTTTAAAAGTACAATTTTATTTTTCAAACAGTGTAGGGCGAGACAAATCGAAGGATTGTATTTAAAAAAATAAATAAATAAATACGTTGAGCTAAAAGTACTACATTTTATTAGTAGCTGAAAGCTTTATCAAATGACCCAACATAATTCATAAATGAACAAATAGGGGCCAGTTTAAGTGCACTTACATCGACAGACATTCAAACTCAGCTGTAATCTGTTGAGCTTTCTGGGAGTTCTGCAGGCGCGGATTCTGTGTGTGGCTCGCTGATGTCTAATTATTCCTCTATTACTCTTCTCAAATCTTAGTGTCCCTTTCATTCACTGCCCACTTCCTGTCAGGCATTACACATATGCCCGCTTTCAGACACAATTACATACGCCACGCAAAACACTGTACAGTACAACTGTGACTCATCAATATAATCACCCAACTGCTGTTTCAGTGGCCGTATAAAACAGCGTGGGTTAAATTGGCTTTAATTCAATGCATTAACGATTACATTAAATGTAGGGCAATTAGCAATGGGTGCTAAAGGTTTTTAATGTAACATGTGTTCCACCATGCTCTGTTGCCCATTAGTGATATTAGAGCAAACTGCAACATATAATAGCTTGCTTTTTTTTTTTTTTTTAGTTTTGTTTTTTTGTTGTTTTTTTTCTCACAGAGATTGTTAGTTTGGTGTTTGGAGTTAAAGCCGCCACCATTGACCTGTGTATTTATGTATCCCATAAGCCCCCAAATGGCTTCTAATGGGTGAGTTGAGAGATATTGAAAAGGCAGGACTGCTCCATCATCTCTGTGCCACTGTAAGTTTCCTGTGAAGCGGAGCCTGGCTAAGTGTACACTTACGCACACACACAAATAAAACCGCATCAACTCAAAGTGTGTATACCTTAACACAATATACACTCGAGGAGACTGAGAATCTGTGGAGCACCCAGCTCATATGAAAAACAAAAAACAAAAAAAAACACATGAAATGCATCTCATACATATAAACACAGCACAAACCAATACACACACTGGGGACGAGAGGAAAATAATTGGGTTTTAAAGTTTGTAGGGGTGAAACCTGATCAGGGTGCAATAAATTCCTACATTTCCTTTCTAATGGGAAACAAAAATACAGAGGTAGAGAGAGGGGGGTGAGAGAGGACGAAACAGAGGAAAAATGCTATGGGCAAGCTAACAGGCAGCTGATATTGATCAGTGGGTGTCCAGCAATGATAATTGGAGGTTTTAATTGTCAGAGGGTTGAGATGGAAAGAAGCTGATGAATAAATGCATCATTCTGTCTGTTTTGTTGATTTTAATGTGGAGCTTTATGCGTTCTGTGTTTGTGTGTGTGTGAGAGAGAGAGAAAGAGAGAGAAATAATTCCTTACATCAGTCTTTTATCTTATACGGCCTGTTCTTTTTCTCCCATTTTAATACGGAAATCATCTTTATGAAACACATATGCACTTCTTACACACACGCACGTATCCCTGTAACGTTTATAACATAATGTCTGTCAGAAGCAGCTTCTCCCTCATTCATCATGTCTTTTTAGCAGCAATGCCTTTTCCCTCCTTCAGTGAAAATACGTCTGTCGCCAGTCCATTTAAACACATCCTCCCTCTCTCTCGCTGTCTTTCTTTTTTTGCTTCAAGTTTGTTCTCCATTCAACTTATCTCCAGTAATGTCTCTGCTCATTCATCGTAAATATAGTGTTTCAAAACAGTTGCTTGCACCTCATTTTCGCCCCTCCAAACCCCATGTTAAGTGTTTTCGGTGTAGTTTTGAAAATCCCCATTTCTGTCACACACACATACGCTTGTTTTCCACATGGATCTGTGCCTGGGCCGCGCTTCCTCTGCGCTGACTTTAGACGTTCTCCCAGCCTGCTAAAATAAACCAACGTGGTCTTGAGACTTTGAACAAATAAGCAGCTCACTTTGGTCCAGATCCTCGAGCGACTATCCTGACGGAGTAAGTGATTGTTCCTTTACCTCCCTGATTAAAAGAAACAGGCTGGAATATAATACCAGCACTATTACAGCCCAACCGGAAAAATAGTAGGCCTAATCCTGGAGAAAATAAGTGCTGATGTACATTGTGACTGGCAAAGCACTATGAAAGAAAATGGTGGAAGAGATTAGAGATTTTAACTTCACGCTGGACACTGAAGCAGGACAGAAGGCTTTTAAGATCGGCTGATTCGTTCTAGTCGGAACGCAATAGTAAGCCAGGGGTTGTTAAATAGATTTTTTTTTTCTCTCACTGAAGTATAAAAGAGGCTTTTGTCTGTCCCAAGAAGAAACACTGTAATTTCGAGAAAACTCAGAGTGCATGCTGAATCTTTGCCTGCGGCTGGTCACTCCCAGTGTGAGTTCTACACTGTGCAAATTGTTGTCATGGGAAATATACTGTATATAAGTTAAAAGAAGGATGAATGTCAATAATCAAGACAATGACAAAAACATCAATAGCCTGAGCATGTCTATTGCATGTCAAAAAACATTTTTAATAGTTGTGTCACAAAGTTCACAACCAATGTTTTTTTCTGTTACCAACAGCACCAAACAAATTTGCAAATATAATAAGTTTACATATTCCCAGACTCCTCTACCACCCCTTACACATATCTTCCAGGGTTCAGACCAATGAGACTTTTAGCTAAAACAACATATCAGGCAGGGAATTATATCATGAATAGCATTCCATGCATTTAAGACACAATGAATAGTCAGTCACAGGCGATCCGCACTCCAATATTGTTACTATTGTTAACAGATAC
Source organism: Cyprinella lutrensis (assembly GCA_027497675.1). Taxonomy (NCBI): domain Eukaryota; kingdom Metazoa; phylum Chordata; class Actinopteri; order Cypriniformes; family Leuciscidae; genus Cyprinella; species Cyprinella lutrensis. The sequence continues at coordinate 16,009,204 of JAOTRC010000043.1, forward strand.
AACTTTTGATCTTAAATATTTCTAAGTAGATACTTATCATTAAGATTAATAAATGCTGTAAATTAGTTAACAGATTAGCAGCAGTATTAGGGAAAATTAACCCTTTAAAGTAGCTACTGCATCATATTGTGTTTCTCCCTAAAAAAGTAACTGATTGTGTTAGTAAAGCTATTAGTTATTAAAGTCTTAGCAAATGAAAAGGCCTTTTCACACCAAAAGTGAAATAAATTAAGGAAATGCAAGCTGAAGGAAATGCAAATTCACACTTGGGCGCAGCTCAAACAAATCTCTCGGCTGTGCTGCTTCAGCAATAATAAAAGAGAAAGAAACACAAATGTGATGTTTATCTAAAGTCACTTTTGCTTACTAGCGTGGTTTAATTGAATCGTCAAAGGTCAGCAGCAAACATATTGCTTAATAACTTGAGATTAACTACATTTGTGTCAATTATTGCAGGTCTGCATACTATTCTGAGTATGCATTTTACTACTTTTTTTTTTTCATTGAGGAATACGGAATCGGGTTGTGTGCAAGTGAGATAAGTAAATGTATGTTCACATTTAGTCCAGAACTACAATAACTGTCATGTTTACACAGCGCCCAAAGCACATCTGCACCTTACTCCCATTTATCTCAATGTAGGGAGTGTGGGGACAGAAGAGTTTTGTGTGCTTTTTTTTTTTTTTTGACAGAATAGGCACAGGCAGAACATGAGTCTCCAAATTTGATTAGATTGCTGTAAATTTTCACTCTTACAGAGACAACCCAAGTCAAAGACGAGCAGTCTTCAAAAACAGTTACGCTTTCACTTCAAAAGTCATTTCACATGCAAAATGAAAAATAAATAAATAAATATTTGAAAAAAAACATGATTTTGTACAGAACACAGTATGATACAAACACAAACCACTCTCACGCTCGTGCACACACACGCACTAAAACCTCAAGGCATTACCGAGACCACAAAATGCATCATCGTGCACATCGATTGGACACAGTAATTACAGAGAGATGCTTAATGGCGAGTAAGTGACCATGGTAACCAACCAGCGTTTTTCTGCAAACTTCAAACCCTTTCCACACACCTGCCCAGACTCAAGAGGGCTTTTAACACAGGGAGGGGCACCATTCTCCTCTCGCTCTCTCACAAACAAGCACACAAACGCAAATATGAACATAAGGAGAACTGGAAAAAAAAAATGGAACATAATGATACCGAATCAAAGCGAAAAATGAACAAAGTATAGCTGCAGCAAATTGGGAGGGGAGATGGACGGCTTGAGAGGGGACATGGTCATGTCAGTGGTCAGTATAAAAAAGCTGTGGACTGCAGCTCAAGGCTGGCTTCAGTCACACAGCAAAGCGGCCAGATTTAAATGGAGTTGCTCACAGGCTTCGGGCCAGACCTGCAGACTACATCTCTGGATCTCCAGACAAAGCCAACAAGCTTCTGTTTGTTTCTCTTCCTCTCGGCTTCCAAATTACAACAGTGCACACAAATTTAACAAGCAAATGAGTTTCTCCTCTCCTCTCCAACATTTCTCCCCACACTTTGCTCTTGCTGTCATAACAGCACAAAACATGCTTTTCTCTCACGCTCATCCAGCTAAAATGGGGGTATATTAGCGGTGAAATCCCAGCCTTCCTAATGACCAGCATATATGGCACATTCTGCAACTACGATGCATCCGGCAATACAGATAAACAGCATTCATGTAGGTGTGTGTGCAGTCTAAATGTGTGCGTTTGCTTGAAAGAGTAAACACTATGTAGTGGTCTAATGTGTAATCGAACATTGTTATCCCTAATGGAGGACAGTCATTTGCTAATGTTAATTACTAACATTAGTCTCAATCATTACCAATGTGTGGATATGTATGGCATAATGACTTGTGCTAATGTGCATGTGGTAATGGTCAGCGCGTCCAGGTCGACGGGTCGAGCCAGTCTCAGGAGGAGTCTCATCTTGGCTCGACTAATGCTAGCAAACCTCCTACGGCTGATGGCACTAACTTTGAATGTGGTTTCATTGGATTTCATCAGAAATGAGCAAGATTTTCAGCATTACACAGAAAAATAGCACATGTAGGATGCGTTCACGTTTCTCACCTTGCTTAAATGGAGAGGCAGGAACAAGATTTTTTTTCTGCTTTTAAAGGCAATTTTAGCAAATGTCACACATTCACACTTACTCACACCATAATGGACTGCTACTTGTCATTATTTCACTCTGCGAGGGAAAAGGTTAACCTTACAATGATGACATTTTTCTGTGGAGGAGCAACATATGTGTATGTTTAATCCTGTGAACACCTTGATTTTCAGTCAATAATAATTTAAATGTATATGGGAAATATCTGCAAGGAGATTTTGTGAAAACGTTCCCACTGTGGCTTATGGCTTGGCAGCATGGCGTATTATTGGGAGAAAATAGTTATATTATTTTTCAAGAAAATAATTATACAAATATTTATTAACCATTAACATAATTAACCATTGACCACGTAGTAGTCAAAATAAAGACCCACGTTGTAAAAAGTTAGAATGTGTTTTTTTTTTTTTATGAACGACGCACTATTATGAAACATTAAAAGGCTTATATGTGTAAAAAAGCATTTTGGGACATTTTGACCTTTTTGACTAAATATAAACAACAACAACATTACAGCATGTTTGAAATGGTGGTGAGTCAAATACAGAATTGTTATTCTTGGTGAGCCATTCAAAAGTAATTTAGCCACAACTTCCTGACTTCTACATAAGATACACCCAGTCCCAACCTCACGACTTTATTTATAATCTAAAAAACATTAAAGCTATCAGCGTATCAACTGTTAAAACATATTCTGGTTGATGAAAGGAACAAAGCATTTGAATGTGTGTTCACTCCCATCCTGAGAAAAAAAAAAAAAAAAAAAAAAAAAAAGAAAGAAAAAAAATAATAATAACATTTACTAATTTTAGCCAAATGCAGCAAAAAAAAAGTTTGGGAGGCGCATGGGCATTTCACCAGTTTCAATGATAAGAGTATAGACAGGCGCTTACTCACTTCTTTAGATAGTTCCTCTGACATCACTCCTCCACCCCCAAACGCCTGTTTTCCTCCAAATCTGTATGGTCCAAACTTTCTACTGCAGCCAGCAAGACAATCTGTCAATGAAAGAAAGAAAGCAAAAAAGACTTAGAAAAAAGTACTGTGGTGGTCATACAGTCATGGTACTTGGTTTATTCATGAATTCATCAATCCTTTCCTTCTAGGATCAAAGGGTTAGAGCCTATCCCAGTTTAATTCATTTATACTGTGGTGAAACATTTAAGTATACAGTAAGTGGTCCAAATCTGGCAGTACCATAACAGTTGTGTAAGTGGTTTAAACACACCACACAACAACATTGTCCTGAATGAACAACTTTTATTTTCAAAGAAAAAATATGAGATTATGCCAAACTATTGTTATTTACTTTTTTTACCATTTTGGTGCATAAGTTTAAATGCTACACTCTTCTCAAAATCACAAAAATAGATTTTTTTTAGGGAATTAGAAAGAAGATCTCAGTAGGTACGTTTACATGGACACCATTTGGTTCAATCGGAATGAAATCAATCCGATTGATGGATCCGAACACAGTGTTTACATGAACGATAAATAAAGTAATCGGGCCGATGTGCACGCTTAATTTGGAATAAATGTTTTTACATGTGCACACTGCATGAATATGCCGCTGTTCATGCATAACTATTCTCCTGCATTGGTTCTTTGTTTGTTTTAAACAGCATACGTAATATTTATCCATCTTTGGTCATGATTTGGATACGATGAGCGTGAACCGCTGCTATAAGTGTCCATATAAATGCAGCTAGTGATTAGCCTTCAAAGTCTGTTTTCTGTGGACTCAAATGGCACTGTAGATGACAGATTCAAATTTACTCAGAGTAGTTTAATGTCTTTTCAACTGCACTGGATAGAAACACGTAAAGTAAGGTTCTCCAGCAGTCAGTGATGAGGCCTCATTCATACACAAACACACTGTTCAAGAGGTATGAGAAAAGTATGGACAAGACAGTTATAAATAAGCAATGATCTGCTAGTGTATGAAAGAAGCGATGCTGGTAGATTTATCCTCATGCCCACTGTTTTGTTTCTCCAAGGCCTGAAAGCATGACCCCAGATTTATGAGACTCTGCTCGGCCATTCTGTCAACATACAGACATACACACACCACCAAGACTAGACGCGAGTCCCTAGTGTGTTTGCACACAGCTCAGAATAGAGATGTACTGTCAACGGAAGGGAATGTTTTAATCAGAAAGCAAACCAAGCATTGAGTTATGTAGACAAAAGCATGAACAAACATAAAGTATATAAGTTCATGAGTTCACATTTACAAATAAGTCAGATAGAATAAATGCATATTTGGCGTGCTGTCGATGGAGAGGGCTCGGTGTTCGGCCCGAACCCGAGTACTCCCCCATATTGCTGGTTAAGAAGTAACCAGGTGAGTGTGAGGAGAAGGGATGGTGGAGGGATGCTGAAAAACTTTGGTGAGTCAAATGAGTATATATATAGGTATCCAACTCAAGCTGATTGGATAGAACTGTTGATTACTGATTGTCGACAGCTGGTTGGAATGATGTGATAATTTGATCTATTATTTGAACATGCTCCTCCCGAACTTTGTATATAAAACATCATTAAAAATAAAATTAAAAATCCCTGGAAACTGTTTCATCATGACTTTTCAATGCCTTAATGGACAGACTTTATTGATTTACTAATGTCCAAGAATAAATGAAGAGTTCAGAAGCAACAGCCTCTAAATGCCATTTGAAATTTTCTTCTAAAATGCCCATTTTTATCAAGCTTGTATATTTAAGTTCAGTAATTT
>JAOTRC010000043.1:16035273-16053485 GCA_027497675.1 Cyprinella lutrensis
TATATATATATATACAGTATATATACACACATTTAGACATTGCAGTGTAACTAAGCAGTTTTTGTTTGCGTTTGTTTTGTATCTTGCCTAGGGCACCAAGTGAGCCAGGGCTGCCCCTGGTGCCCCCTCAAAAATATTAGGTGCATGACGCCCCTGCACACACATACACACTCAAATTAATTCCCTTGTCACATCTGCAGTTGATTTACGTGTCTAGTGTTATGCAGATCAGCAGGCGTTGACATGAGGTGCGGCTGTCAGAATTGATTCCACCTTTCCATCCGAAGGGTCGTTAGAGATAAAGTAACCACTCTGTGTGCTGTCACTGATGAATTACGGTTTGCATAACCAATCATCTCGGGGCTGACAGACAGGCAAATGACGATGTACGCAGAGGGGAGCTGAATGTGACCTCAAGACCCAACATATCCAACACCTGAACGGAGCTGAGGGCTAATGCTAACGCAGGCTTCAGCAGCAGAGACTGTTTGTTTTAATAATAAATATATATATTTTTTTTGATGTATTGTGATTTTCTTCACTTGTTGCCTGTAGGGTGAGAAAGAGGAAGTCAAGAAAATGATGACTGCCAGCTGTGATTCGATGACAGTAGAAGTGGGAGTCGTGTTTGATTTGTCTGGGCTTATTCTTTCTTTCTAATTGAGTTTTCCAATCAGTGCTCTGATGATTGTTTATGTGTACATCAGTCAGAAAACAGACTGCGTTAATCAATGTAGTATCAGTGATATTGGTGACCAATTATTTCTTGCCCTCTGACCTCAAAGTTTCTCATGTGACTAAATGGGATCTGTGCTTATAGATTCAAAATATAGATGAGAACTATGACAATAATGAACAATTTGATAAAAGTTGATAACAGTTGACAGACAGATAAACAGCTGGTAAAAAAGAGTGCAAAACTCACTGTGAGTAGCATTCATGTTCTTTAAAAGAAAATTATGTGGAAGGTTTAAATTATATAGCCATTTTGCATTTACCTTGTCTTGTGTCCTTTCTTATTGACACCTAAAATAAATCATGTTCATTCTGCTTTTAAATCATCAAGCTGTCAAATTTTCATGTAAAACTCTTTGAATGGTTCTATTTTTGATACCTCGGCACTCAATAGATGCTAAAAACTTGAATTCAAGTTTAATATGACATGCAGCGTTCCAGCATTCATGCAACTCCCATAAAACTCTCTGGTCAATGGTAAAATGGTATCCAGGACAATTGCTTTTTTTCCAAGGCATTCAAAAGCAAGGACAATGGTGTTTTCCTGGCCCAATTAGAGAGAAAAAGTTGAGCTAGATTAAAAACCAGAGGGGAGAACTTCATCCCCGAACACTCAAACTCAAGCAAATGCAGCTCACAGCTGGACAAATTGTGTGTGAGTGAGAAGTGCAAGAAGAAATGAACAGGAAATGAACATAGAAATGCAGCAGGGAATAATTCATGGTTTTATATGGGAATAAAGAATAAATGGAGCAATTTTCATTCAGACAAGGTGACATTAAAAATGTCAGCGGTAATTGCGTGCGAGTTAGTGCAGCAAAAAGAGCTTAGCATTATGGGTAATGTGCAAGTAGAGCTATCATTAACATCAGAGACCCACTGCAAGCCTCTGTTTAGTTTTAAACCCTGTAGTTGAGGTCAACACACATCTCGCAGGCGTTTGGGGGAAAGTTTGGAGCGTCTGGTCTGTGAATGGAGAAAACAGGATTTTCAGTGACCTTCATCATAAAGCGAGCACCCATCTCTCGTCGCTTGGGGAGAAATATGAGAGTCGTGAGCGAAAGGGTCAAACTATCATGTTCTTGCAGTTGGGACCAAAGCTTTGGTATAGCTGCGGTCCTTCTCAACGTGTCAGCAAATGTCACGGGAGAGGAGCACATACTTCTCAGCAACTACCTTGACCACATTGGGCCTCACAGGCTAGCTGACATTCTGCTTGCTTTGACATTTGCGTTGACACGCAGACACACGGTAAAGGTACACGGAGAAAAGTTTCAGAAAATGTTGCTTAGGGCTTTACTTTGACAGAACCTCCGATTGGTTGAACCGACCTCTGCAACCTCCTGAATCCATTTGCTGTGTAATGGAGTCCCAACATCGAGCGCCAACATTTCCTGTCTGTCCCTGACCTCACACACACACACATACACGAAGGTGAGAGGATATCAAAGCCCAAGTCTAATGCACCAGGTATGAGAGTCGCTGACTCTGAAGGTTTCTTTAGGACTGCTGAAACGTCATTATTGCGTTTCTCTCTCAGGTGCTCTGGCAAGAGGAGTGGAAGTGATGTCTTTGAGCTTCACTCCTCAATGCTGCCTGGTGTTTGGACAGAGAGTGTATTGGAAGTGTGCACATGACTTGAGAAAAAGACAGGAGGCACCGAACCAGACAGATGGTGAAAGAAACACAGCTGCCACATATACAGGGTGGGGAGGTCAGAAAGAGAGAGTTTAAAATGGATGCAAGTAGGGAGTATTTATGTATTTATTTATTTGTTTCTCAGCCTTATAAGTTGGTTTATAATTGGCCTATTTTAAGTTGGCAATTATAATTGGCCTATTATAATTATAAGTTGGCCTATTATATCTTATATTTTTTTCAGGCTAAAAATTAAATTAATAATGATTTTATATTTTAATTCTAAAATATTTTAAAGCAGAATACAATATTTACAAGGCCCAAATGATGTTTGATTTAAAAGAAAATGCTTCTATATCCAGATTTCTGTACCATCAGTTATGAAAATGTATTATCCAAAGCTTTTGAGTAAACTTGTATTTTACAAATTCAAATCGGTATTCCTGGCAAACGTTGTTATCTTTAACTAAAACTAGTAAACATATATATTTTAGTAATTTAAATAAATTAAAAAATAGAATAGAAAAATAATAAATAAAAATAGAAATGTGAAGAAAATGACAAAAGAATATAACAAAATTAATCAAACAAATTAAAATAAGAATTGGAAAAATTTAAATAAAGTATTTTTTTTAAATAATACCACATTAACACTAGCAAAAAAAAATGTTGTTATAATTGTGCTGCACTTGCTCGCTCTAATTATCTAAATTGAATAGGTAGCAAAAATCTATTTTTTGAGCATTGACCGTAAAATAGACCCACATAAACAGTGAAGGTTATATATCATGACTCTAACATCTACTACAACATCAATATCTGAGCTAATTCTAGAGCTAATACTCATGCGAATTTGTCAAACGACAATCCTTCAGTTTTGATTGGGGCAGCGTGTGTGTGTGAGAACGTGTTAAATACCTTTCTGCTGCAGAACATTAATCTGAGCCTGGGTGTCAAGGAGGGAGGTGGGCGAGGGGTCGTCCGTCCTCTTTAAGGTCTTCCTCCCATTAGACCAGACTCATCAAGGAGATTAATCGAGCCCCAAGCGTGCCAGTCGACACATTTGTCAGGCCACTCATCCACTAATACCATCCTTACGATCCTTTCTTCTTTCTCAGTTTTACTATCCCTCTTTTTTCACTCTAAAGACACAGGAAGGTCATACCGATTGTCGGACAGACAGAGATGGATGGGATGTGACTCATGGATTGTCCTGAACTGGTTATGGTAGCATTTATATAATTAAACTTAGCTTAAAGGCAGTTGAAACATCAAGTGGAAATCTATATGGGTACAGAAGCTGAAAACTAGTCAAAATTTCTGATATTTGCAAAGACAGTGTGCTTTGCAATGTGCCAACACAATTTTATCCAATTACCAAATTACATTTAACAGTTTCTTTGTTCATCGACTACTACAAGTATGCCATTGATGGGTTTATCTCCCACAAAAGAGTAAGCATGGAGCCTCCCAGCCAGACAAAATCAAAACATTGAGAGTGGTCCATTCAGATCTGTCAATTTCTTTCCAGCTCAACCTATAGTGAGTGTTGGGGGTGTGGTTACTGTAGCAGGCAGAGCCAGAGGCTGTTTAGCTGGTCTGGGACCATGATTGACAAATTACATGGGGAAAAAAAAGACGAGAGCTTCGGCCTGCGAAGTGCAAGCCAAAATTCACTGAATTTAGAACATCAGATTAATCAGGTCATGAAAAATATAGTAGTGGATAAAAAAAGAGAAACAATAACAGCTTTTCGTAGGAGTATGGAGAAAAAAAAATCTAAGTATGGTCTATCATCATTAATGTTTTAAGCAATATGAAGTTTCTCTTGCGCTGAGTCACCTCAATATAAAGATCGGTGATTGCAGAGGCCACGGGCTATGATGGTGCGAGCAACATGAGCAGTGAAAACATTGGTGTCCAGGCTCTGATCAAGGAGGACACACCTAAAGCAGTGTACATGCACTGTAATGAGCATTGCCTGAACCTTGTCTTGCACGCTCCTGTGCTCTTCCAGTTGTGAGCAACATGATTGACAAGATGAAGATCATATTCTTCAACTACAGCCCAAAGACTGAACAGCTACTCATGGAGCTACTCACATCACAGTGAAGCAGCAAAAAACCTGGAGGCATTTAGCATGGTAGATGAGGTCAAGAATGTCTACAAAGAGCTACGTGAGACAATTGAGGATGACTTCAACCAGATCTATGAGCAAACCATCAGGATCAGATCACTGTTCAGCCTACCGGTCAATCACGTGTTGCTGGAAGGCACACACACAAAGAAAATGTACAGTACCTGCTGAAACTGTCAAGGACTTCAACCATCGCTACACGGCCATACCTTTCCTAGACCTTGTGATCTTGGAGTTTGAATCCAGATTCAGTCCTCTATCTGTAAACGCATCAAGGGCCCTGGGTCTAATTCCATTTATACAGTGCAACTCAGGTGTGACAGTGGACATTTCTGAAGTAGTCCAACTTTACCAATAGACTTAACTTCACCAGAGCTGATTGAATGCTGGACACTGAAGTGGCAAACCATCAGAACAAAGGCCAACTTCATGTGCTGAGGCAATCAAACAATGTGATGCACTGATCTACCCAAACATCCTCAAGCTTCTCAAAATAGCTTGTACTCTACCAGTCACCTCATGTGAATGTGAACGGTCAGCCGGCACTCTCCGACTAAACACATTCATGACTTTTCATGAATTTTCATCGCTTCAGACTAAACACATTCATGTGTAGCAGCATGGGAGAGGACCGCTTGTCATGGCCCTCATCCATACACACTATGACTTAGCAGTCAACCTGGATGAAGCTGTGAATATATTCTCCAAATTGCACCCAAGAACATTGGAACTGACCAGTGTACTAAATCCATATGTGTCAAGACAAATACAGCAAAGAGGCATTGCCATAGAGTCCATGGCAATAAAGTTCATTAAATCTATTCTGTTGTTAGTGTGGTCTTCAAACTTATGAACTGTCTATGGACTGACAAAGGTGTTACATGAGGAAGCAATTTGCCAACAATGCAGCAAATATTTCAGGTGCATCAAAAAGTGTGCTTGTTAACCAGCAGACAAGCTAACCCAGCACAAATTAGTCCATAAAAAGTCACCAAAATGAAGTATTTGAACCTCCTAATTAATTACAAATGGAGGGTAATGAGGCAAAAAGGTACACTTAGTGGGAGCCCTTTCAATAGGCTGGCTGTGGTCCTGCAAGGTGAACCATCTGATGAGACTGTGAGCCCTTGTGATTTACAGGAGTAATTCTGAGTCATGGGCACTCACTACAACAACCTGAGAGTAAACCATGCGAGACGGAACAGGACACAAATGTCCAGTCCAGCATCATGGTGACTCAGCGTCTGGCTTCTGCGTTTACACAAACACAAATGGATACACCATGTTCTATCGCACTCTCTTTCACACTCTGTCATTCCCTACGTCTGATATTTCCCTCCAAAAATAATACATGTCCCGTTCTTGTCTTCATTCTTCCTGAACAACAGACCATCTCTGACTAAAATCACACAAAAACGTTATTATTTCTTTATTATGAGTGGAGATAATTTGTTTACACTCTTCATCTCCTACTTTGTAAAAATATTAGTATTATACAGTTATCATTAGTTGATTTAAAAGGATAGTCCATTTAAATGATGAAAATTATTTCATAATTTACTCACTCTCATGTTGTTCCAAACCTTTATGATATTCTTTCTTTTGTGGAAGAAATGAGAAGATATTTTGAAGAATTTTAGTAACTGAATAGTTTCCATTCCTTTTGACTTCTATTGTATAGACAATTAAAAAAAAAAAAAAATAAAATAAAATAAAAGAAAATAAAAACAAGACAAAACAATTGAAGTCAAGGGGAACTTAACCTGTACACATGACATATGTAATAATTACACTTTATTCTTTTTGTCGTGCTTGTCTACGGTCTTGTATTTCAAGTGTGTAACACATTCAAGTCAATCACAAACCTCCATCTACTTGTACCAGACGAAAGCCCCCCTCACGTACCCCTGAATCAACCACAGTTTACGCATCGAGAGTCCTTCCGTCGATTTCGCAAACTGTCCATCTTTCTTAGCTAGGTAGGTAACTTTTTTTTGCTTGTGCCAAATGAGATGAGCGAAAGAAAACATGGAGGGGAAGCGAGGCAAAAATATCCCATTAACTCAGGAAATTGGTACAAGCTGTGCCACAGCACAATGCAATCACCTTTCCCATCTTGACATCTCCCGTCCCATCACCCTCCCTTTCACCTCAGCCAACAAGTGGTGGAGTCATGTGCACTTTGTTTCCTGGCCGACCATTACAGATCTCGATGGGCAGGTAGAGAGTAGGATGAAGAAGACTAAAGACAGATGCAGCGAGGGAGAGTTTTACTAAAGGAAAGAAACACCAGAAATGAGCAAATAAAGCTGTTTCACCTAAAAATAAGAAATCAAGAATCGTGTGCGCCTCCTGTAGAGTTTTAACAAATCTCAGATAACAAAGTCTCCAATAAGAACAATATTGTTTATTTGCAGGCTATTATGTTTTCAAAGAAGCTACATATTTAAATGCAAAATAATAATAATAATAATAATAAATGTGAATATTATTGGTGAATAAAGCTGTGTTTTCCATTGCCATTAATGTAAACCACTAGTAAAAGTAAATTTATGATTTTATTTATTTATTTTTAGTTTGAATAATTGGTGAATGGCAGACAAAGCAATAGAAATCCAGTCAATAAGATCAATTTGAAATGCACTATATCTATGAATTATTTACGGATCTATATTTAAATCTAATCAAATACACATTTTCTAAATATAAATATCCTGATAAAATAATAACTCCAAGAATAATAACATTTTTTAAATAAATAAAAACACTATGAAACACACACTACTTTGTTACACTTTTGGGGGCAACTTTCCCAATCTCATCTACTAAATACAAACAAATGTGAGTGTTTTTTTTTTTTTTTTGAAACTTTGTTCATATCTTGTGTTTCTATCCAGCATCGTGTAGTGCAATATTCCAATTATACCATAGCTCTGCTCAATTGCCATACTGTAAGTTAACAATTTGCTCACCTGTTTCAAAAGAAGAGCAGTCTAAGATTAAGTTGTGCTAAATAAATAAAACATAACTGAAAGCTTTTAAGTTGTCTGAGCTCTGAAATACCAACCACAGAGTGATAAAATTTTCCTCTGGGTCTGTATATGAGACTCATTATTCCGTTACTTTGAATAAGGCATAAAACCAAAGCAATGCTCTAGAACTGTCTGGCCTATACGATCATCTCCAAAAACAAACCACAATTTGTCCTGCTTTAATGAGCAGGCACTAGACGATTGCTCCATTCTTGTTCATACCGATTTCGAATATTTCACAGTTTACAACAAGGTCAAAAATGCTGTAACATCAGTTTAAAACAAAACTATAAAGAGACTGACTGTAAGAGCAGTAAACATTTGGATCTAATAATGTATTAATTGCTACAAACAGGTTGATTACTACAACAATTATCCATGTAATAAATTGCTGTTTTATGAGAGATCGGGAAAGAGAGCAAGTGTAATTATCTGTGGAAGAGAGTATGTGTGGTCCCACAGCTCTGGCTCTAACACAGGCCTCATTACTCTGTTTAGAGCCATAAAGAGCCCCATAGGACACACACATACAATCCGACCTTCATCACATCATTACACTCATCTCCGTGATCAGTTCAATTCATTTGCACCCACAGCAGCAGTTTCAGTCAAGCAAGATTTATGTTCTTATTTTACACACACACACACATACAAACACACTTGCACTTCACAAGCTATCTCACTAGCTTTTGGCTCTGTGTTTCTAACAGACTTTTTAATTAGAAACCAGAGGATAACAACAGTTGCGATTACTCACAGTGTGCCTTTTGCCTACAGGAGGTGAGGTGAGTTGTGTGTGTGTGTTTGTGTGTTCTGTTCTTTAAACACGTCACACGGGACGATTCAGTTCAGCTGTTTCTCTGAGACCAGGTTCAATAGTGCCTTCACAGGGTATTCTGCCATCTTAAGCGAGATTCCAATTCAAAGGGAGTGTATGTTCAATCCGAAAGACACAGCAAAATGCACAGGGAAATGGAGAGGAAAATGTACCCATCAATCATACTAGACAACGATTGGCTAAAATAAATGTGGGATTACACAAGATGCGACCATTACAACACGATTATCGTGACCATGACTGACATACAGTACAGTGGGTTGAATACAGGTAATGTGAGACACTTTTTGATCATATGTCTTCAGGATTGTTTGAAAAAAAAAAAAAATAAAAAAAATAAAAAAAAAAAAATATATATATATATATTCAAATGGCTACATCAATTAATGGTTGCATCTTGTGTGCTGTAATACAGTATAGCAATTTGCTCATCTGATTTTTTTATAGTGTTTGATTCCATTGAAGTGTAAATCAAATTAACCAATTTTAATCACGTAAAATGAACTATCTCCTGCTCAGTATGTAGGAAGAAGTGAACACTTCATATAGGGACCCTGTGAATTGGATCGTAACTATAAGTTATCATGGAAGTGAATGGATAAGGACAGTGACAAAAAGCCCTGGATTCATTCAGCTCATGCCTCAGGTGTGTGTCATTAGAGATGAAACAGCGAGACTGCATGCTACGCTGTTGTAACACCACATGCTATGCTAATCAAACAATAAACTCCCAAGATTACGAGGTTGTGCCTTTTCAAGTCAAACGATTTCAGATGATCAAATAGACGCACCACTGGACGACTCTCACAGATGTGCATATTTTGTAATGGACCAGTGACCCTGTCTACATCAACCCATCACATCTGTCCAGTACGGTCTGATTTTGTTTCACAGCCCGGGGCCCGTATCCGCTGTTGGGCCCTGCGGATAGCACGTTCCCGGATCTCCCGGAGCTCTGTGAGGGATCGGAATTCCGGTTGAGTGGAATTTTGGCAGGAGGGATGGTTGGATGATCTAAAGGAGTGCCTACACCCACCCCTCTCTGGAGCCACGCTTCTCCCGTAAAGGGTTTTCTTCGTCTCTGATGGTTCTTGCACCACGTAGCCTGTAGCATTCTCTGGACTTTTACAACTTTCAGCTGGATGGGTTTATTGAGGGTATCATCCTCTCCGGTTAAGTCTGATCCCTCAATGATGTCATCAAGACCACTGCCTGTGGAGGGGCAGCAGTGTCTGTACTCTATGTGGGAGTGTCAAGGTCAAAGTGAGAAAATCACTTTACAATCACTCTTTTTTTTAATGATAGGGCATTTCTTGAAGTAGTCAGTATGTTTATATTGTTGTACGTGTTTGTGCTCATGCATTTAACATTTTTGGCAAATGACCTGATAACTGTTGCTTTAAATTTTCAACATTTGTAAGATTAATATGTTTGGAGAGCTACAATCCAAATGAACCATTATGACACACACAGATCATGCAATTACAAACCACTGCAGTAAAAGCACATTTTGACTCAAATTTCCACAAGACTGTTTTCAGAGGTTATTGTGTAGCATTGAAACACTCATCAAGCCGTTCCCCTATTGTGCCGATTCAAAGAACAAAGCCACAGAGCTGAACCCAGCGTCTGGAGTTTTAATAGGCTGGAGAAACACCAACAGCCCAGCAGAAAGAACCACTTCTGGGGAGCGAGAGCAGGAAAGGTCCTACTGTTACAACAGAAAGACTTTCTCAGTGTTAACAGCATTTGATATTTAAAGTCTGTTAAAGTCTTTAAAGTCATTTAAAGTCTTGATAAGTAAAGTCTGTTTTAAAAAAAAAAAATAAGAATAATTTTGGCAAATATAGTATCCACGGAAAATAGTGGCATATAATACCATGAGAGAAGAAGCTATATTCAATTCATGAACAAATCATTATTTTGGGTCAGATCGTTTTAGTGAAACAGTTGATCTGGTTCAGAGTTGATCTGAAAGATTGGGCCATGAATTGGACTGATCAATGATTTTCAATGGTTCTTGCACACAGCTATCATTTACCTCCTACCTAATGGAAAAAAAAAATGCATGAATTTATGAGAGGTTTATGGTACTTTTGCAACTGCAACCTTTTAGAAACTTTGTTCTATATAAAGGAGAAACACTGAAATTGCTGCTGGATTCTCAACATTAGAGTTAATAAATGATGATATAATAATTTCATATTTTTGGGTGGTAAACTACCTTTAAGGATCATTCATAATGTTTTTTCTAGCAGTGCCAGTTCCAAAAATGTGCTTCAGTTCCAACTTTTCATCAGCTCCTGCCTGTGAAAATTAGGAAATGTGTCATTCTGTTCTATCAAAGAGAGATGATGTAAATCATTGTTCCTCTAAATCAACTATGATCAGAAACATCTAAATTTTGCAACACTTCAATGACAGATGTCTTCAGAAAGCATTTGTCTTGTCTTCACCATCATGTCCTCCGTTATCACTTCAAGCTCGATTATGTGGCAGAATTGCCTCTTTTTCTATATTGAGACGTAAAATGGATTTGTAAGAGCTTACGAAACATAGAGAAAAAAGCAACAGAGCTCAACCATCATGCCATACATTTGCAGTTAGTATTTGCTTCTCTCGATTAGAAACAAAGTATTGGCAAAAAAGGTGCTAGGCTTCATGTAGCAGTCAGTTATTCTGTATGGTCTTAATGACCCGTGCTAATGGTGGTATAGATTAACTACAATGGTCAGCTTTTGAGAGGGTCCCAAACTATTCCAACGCAATCGATTCTTAAGAAGACCTGTGAAATTGAACTGTCAGGTGTTCCGTTGGATGCTGATATGATATTGATTCTTCTTTTTTTCCCACAACACAGCCTAATAGAGCCGGGACGCCACAGACGTGGCCGCAAGCCACAGCGTCATTGCTATTAAAAGAGCCTCTCAGAGTAATTTTGAATTTTGTGAGACAGCGCATGTATATGTGGATGAGAGGGCAAAAGACAAAACAGGAGGTTCGGGCGGTTATCTGCTACACGAAATGTTTGTGTATTACATGGCTTAACCACATGTTTGTTTTTTGCAGCTATCTGTCAATTAGCAAGGCCTGCTAGGAGAGGCAGCACTAAGAGCACATTGACATTGTGGAGATGAGGCTAATAATGAGTGCAGATAAAGCCTCACATTAACACTAGGCTGCATCATTACTCTTTTTGTCAGGTTCTCCCCTCTACCCAGCCAAGAATGTGAGAAGGAGACAGACAAACACTGACCATAGGGCTGGATTAAAATCATAGTTTATATAGCCACAGCGGCTTATTTTTGTTTGGAATAACTTACTTGTGTTAGTTTTCAAGGGCAGAACAAATGTTTGGAATTCACTTTCAGTATTTGGCAACATGTTTTTACTCGTCCCATATTGATGCTTGGTCAGGATCCTCACCTTTTAAAGCACAGGGTTCCCTTTAAGCATCATACACTGATGAATTGGGCATGGATACCGTAAAACTTCAAATAATAGCCCGAGCTTTTATTTTCCCAAATCGTCGAACTGCAACGGATTGTATTTGAGACAGGCGTCTATATGAGACCTTTAATTTAGTGTTGAGATGTTGTTTATTGAGTGTACACTGTTTTAAAAAAAAAATTTGGTTTAACTTAAAAAAAAGTAAGTGGTTGCCTTAAAATTTTAAGTGCATTGAAATGGAAAAAGTGAGTTAATACAATGAAGGAAATTGATTTAATCATCAGAAACTCAAAATAATGTTATCTGGACTAAAAAAAATATTTAAGTTGATTTGACAAAAGAAAAAAAAAAGTTGTGATTACAAATAATGAAAATATTTTTTGTGAGGCCCAGAGTCTCTAATCTCTAAAAATCTCTAAATGCTCCTCATGAAACTGTGGTCTTCCGACCTTATACTAACAACACGAAAGCGAAAACAAGAAAGCGCGTGTGTTGTTTGAAGATGTGAGAGTGCGCACGCATGCTCTCTCTGATTGATGTGCCCCATCTAGGCTATTCTACATCACTCACCGATCAAATAAAGGCTTTTGTGGGATAATAATTTGCTTTGGGGGCCGCCCAAAAAGCGGACGACCTGATGGATTTTAGAAGATTAAATACAAACGGCAACTAAAAAAAAGACCAGGCTTCTATTTGAGACCGGCTTTTATTTAGCCAAACCTGTAGCCACACCAGGTGTGTAAAAGAGACATGCGTCTATTTGGGACTTGTATTATTTGAAGTTTTACGGTATGTTATCATCATGATGAAATTATAAATTGGGTTATAATTTTCCCATTATACTATGGGGCAGTTGAGTCAGTTGATCTAATCTGATTGGTTGACAAATGTTTTAAGGTGTGCAATTATTTTAAGGGAAATGCACGGCTAAAGTAGTTCCAGGCAGATCTTGACCTCATTACAGCTCCATATCACTTCGCCGAATGATTTCAGTTATTTCAAAGGTCCTTACAGCCTACAACAGCGAAACAGCCAAACCCCACAACAACACTGGCCAAGCAAATGAATATAGCAAACAATAGGATAAAGAAACTAATTATTTCTATGTTTTTTATTTTTATTTATTTTTTTTTTTGCTACAAAATTGTGTTTTATTATGTAGGAAAAGCATAGTCTCTTATAACAACAACAAAAATTTACTGACCCCTAACTTGTAACAACCATGTGTTACAACAGCTGGAAATTCAGATCACAGTACTACTCGATTTAATATTTAGAGTTAAATAATTTTAGACAGGGGAGCAACTGTAATAACTCGCATACTTCCAATGCTGGGTGTGAAAATGTGTCAGATATATCAGATACAATTGATTGGTGCCCTTTTACACGCATATTGTTGCCACTTTAGAAAAGCACTGGAGAGTTAAACTAAGTCATTATGTATAACCACAACAATCTTTTGTTAAAAGCTTTTTTTTTTCTCAATTTAATTAGAAGACTTCTTGCAGAGTGTGCACATGACATGATAGACAGCAGAAAGTGCATGTGAGCTGCACTCATTCACCCTACTGTTTTGATCTGATACATTATTTGACATGCTGGGGTGCATCTGTGTACATGTCGATTCTGTAATCATTCTGAATCTAAACATCCACAAACTGTTTACTAAAAGTCATTCCCTAATGCAATAATACACAGAAACCTAATGTTCTCTAACAGCCAAATTAGCATTGCACAATTTATGTTTGTATTTCTCCCAAGTCCCATTGGATATTCTGTTTTACCCACACACACATGAACACACAAAAGCTCTACACAGAAGAGTTTGTCTTTTATTCTCTCTCTATGGTCGTCCAGTGTCATGTGGAGGCGTATGGAGAGGAAGTAAGGGGCAAGACTCTTTCCCCTTAATTCAACAAACTCAAACACACTCACCCTCACATACACACACTAACACACTCTCAATAACAAGTATATCACGCTGACTCGGCCAGCAACTGTGTATTTGGCCTCTACTCACTATAGGACACAATGTAGAAAAATAATCCATTTTCCCTCCCCTCTTTGCACCCATCTCACAATGCAGCTTGAAAGCACGCAAGGAAGGTTAACTAACTAAAGGCCAGGAGATCAATTAAGCTAAGAGGAAATCATTCATTTAATGAATAGTTCGAACTAAAAATGTAAATTATGTCATTTACTCACATTCGTTTTTTGTTCTTTTTTTTTTTTGCAAATCTAACCCATTTCCTTTCTTCCATTTAATGAACTTGAATGGCGAAAGAAAACCATACAAGTATGATAATAAAATACCATATGATCCATACTATTTTTAAGTTTACTAAAACCATTTTTTTAGCAGATGTTATAATCACTATTATTTCAGCGTGGTGTTAATAGCTGCAACCAGATAATTGAATTAGTGAGTTGAAATTAAGAACCAGACAATCAATTAATCAAAAAGATACCACTCTAAAGAATGATTCATTCACAAATTGTGAATTTCCCAAGGAGAAAATAATTCAATAATAAAAATACTAATGATAAAAATACTTATATTTGGTGAGTAATTTAATTTTTTTTTGTTTTCGCCCCTTAAAAGGTTCAACTCAATTGCATATTTATAAGGTCACCTCTGGTCAATCACCATGGTGGTCATACTTTTTAGAACATACTGTATATCTGGGAATCTGTTAAGATGAAATAACTCCTGAATTCATGGCCACTCAAAAACCGGTCAGCCAACTGAAAACTAAATGAGAGACTGTGGACAGGAAGTGCAGCTCATATACTTTGGAGGTTTTAAGCCAAAATTACATATTGTGACAAAAATAATCCCCTTTTATGAAAAGAACAGGACTCAGGGGTGAAAACATGAATAAAGAAAAAATAGGGAATGAGGGTGATCAAGCAGTGAAAGAGAGAGAGGGTGACGAATATGAGAATATATGGGATTGTGGTATGGCCTAGATTACCTCATTCCAAACCAAAGCCACACGTTCAGGAACTGCTGCCAAAACATCTCCCATTCTCTCTCTCTCACACACACACACACACTTTCTTACCGCATAAATTACTACCCAATGAGCCCAGACATATATGACATGATCAATGTATTGCACTCATACAGTCAGTTAGTGACACTGCTCACTCAGTGGTTGTCCAGTCGGTTGTCCTCTACGCTCGAGGGAAAATTGAGTCCATTTCAAGGCCACTCAATCACTGTCGCTAATGTACTGCCAATGTCTCCTGCTTTTCTTTTCACAACTCCTTTTTTAAATCTCCCTCCATCTGTTTCTTTAACCCAGCTTTATCCCACTCACCTAATGTCTCTTCCTCTTGTACACCAATATTTCACAACCCCCCCCCCCCCAAAAAAAAATAAATAAATAAAAAAATAAAAATCTCATTCTATTTCAGGCACCATGTGAAAAGTAAAATATATTACTTTTCACATGCTGCCTGAAATATAATGAGACTAGTGATTTCAGTACGAAATCCCAAATTACTCTCTCTCTCTCCTTTTTTTTTTTTTGACATGTTCCCTTATGTTTTCTCATTGTGGACAATTCATCAGTGCATGTTTTTCCAAAGACAAATACATTCATAAAATATAAAAATACAATACTAATAAAATAATAAACTAATCGTAACCATAATCCAAATAGATATTTAGCATATCAACAAACTCAAATTTTAGTCTGGCTCTATTCTGGTGTGGACCATCCAATCAATCCCCAATGGATAAAAAAAAAAAAAAAATATGAAATAGATTTAACATAAAAAGGGGAACATGGATTAGGAAACAAATCTTGTTGCATTTCACTTCAAATTATGAAGTAAAATGGGTTATGAAAACTCTTTCATGTCAACTTGACCTGTTGAACACTAACACATTTTAACAAGAAAAGAGTTGATAGTTGATATTAGAAGAATAAATACTACAGACCATAACTAACAAATTCCCTCATTATGAAATACACAATGCGCCTTCAACATTTTGCTCATGTTTGGACTATGAATCTCAAGTATTCAGGGATCACTGGACATAAAAAGGCGGTGTTTCCATTCCGCCTGTTTTGGAGCTTTTCAGATAATGTTTGCTCTGCTTTATTTATTGCTGAATTGCTTGCCTGACACAGTAACATTTACTGTAATAGGGTGAGATGCATGGTTAGCTCCAAATGCCAGCCACCCGCATCCTCTTGCCAAGCTGAACAGACTGCGCTCAATACAAAACTCCCACATAGAGAGGTGATACAGAGAGGCTGGTTACAGTGAGCCCAGCAGTCTCTGCTTATGGCATTTATTAAAGAAATTACCAGAGAATCCGACAAGCCCCGGTTAGCATATGGTGCGGATAGTGCACGTCATATCTAAAGACAAATACTGTGATTACCTTAGCATCAAAATGATGGTTTCTGACATGTGCCTTTCAAGAGGAGCGATCTCGTCTGAAATATCATCCTGCACACAATTTACAGACCGCCACCTGCACCGTCCAAACCGATTTCCCGCTGGAATCCCAAACTTCTTTTTATTATTTGCGTTCCCTGGCTTTTATTTGCTGTGATTGAACATCCGTCAAACTTCTGACTCCACCATCTATCTTTATAAAAAGAAGGGGGAAAAAAGAGCAGCAATAATTTCACCAGGATGGCCTAGGATGCCGAGACAAATAAACAGTAAGAAAAGAAACCTGACACAATGCTTTTAAAGACAGATCAGAGAAAAGCAGGGAATGAAAGAGCTGAAGCAGAGGGCGTATAAATAGGTAGGTTGTTGTTGTAAGAGACAGAGGAACCAAGTTTTCTGGGGACTATGGCGAGCCAGGGTGAAATTGCGCGTGGCTGGTGTTGGAGGCACTACAGTGGAGAGCAGCGGCATGAGAGATGAGCAGAATCAGAGGTTTATTTATAAAGCTCAGCGTTTTATGGCAGAGAAAATATGCCCATGTGCTGGAGTAGAAACAGGACTGGGCTTGAATGAGCGTGTTGGAGAGCCGGATTGTGAGAACATACAACAGCTGCCGTTACCTGAAAACTACACACACAAATAGCATGGTCATATTTTTGGAAAACACGGTGGGCTTGTAGTTGCAAAATGGCTCAAGAAATCAGCCAGCATTTACTCTCTTGTTACCGATGCTGAGTCATTATTTTGGCAACAGAACACTTTCGTTCCAGTGTGTCCTGGACCAAAGCCACTGTAAGCAAGATTTTGGAATGCCAGTGGGCAGGAAATAAAAGTAGAGATAGAGATAGAGAGAGCAGGATGAGAGCATGACTGTTCTAGCATCAGGTCAAAGGTTATCGGGGGCGAACAGACACAACTGCATCAACAGGACAATGACACACAAGGTTTGTCACCTAAAAATCTCAGATTGCAAAAATGGAAGTGAAACTTTCCACTAATAGTCCATTTTGGTGCCCCATTTTTTTTAAAGCATTATAAGCACACATTCCATTTAGAAATAGTCATTAATTTATTATTTTTGCAAATTACCAAGTAAAGCATTGTTTGATATATACCATTTGGTCTACTTGGTCTAAAAAGACTTTAAGAGGCCCAATTTTGTAGCCTATTTATGGAAAGAGCCAATTGGTGTTATGCACTATAATTCTTTTTCTCATAAGCAGCCTCTGAAAATGGTCCAATGATGGTGCAATACACCTGCAACTTTCAATATATTAGAAATTGCATGGTTTCGCTTCAAAAGTAAAACTTGTGGAAAGAGGGGGGAGAAAGAAAACACGATAAAATACAGAGAGCAGTCAGACCTGTCTGAGTTCATCACCGCTGGAGTAAAAGATAATCTCCGCTGGTCATACGGAAAGAGACAGAGCTACTGTCACACTTCTCCCGAACTGCTTTCTGGACACAAACTGTCTCTTTGACGGACACACATGTGCACCCTCAAGATCTCCGAATGGAAATGGAGCACACATACGCCTGTCTGATGTCTAAAGAGACCATAGTCCACCATGACCTGTCCAGTCTAGCATTTGACAGTAGAACTCTTATCTCTGAAGCCAGGCTGTATGTTGGACATGGTCCCATGTCTGTTAGGTGCAGGGAGAGACATTCTCACATGCCTAGGTAAACGTTTCAAGCAAGTAAGAGCTTTTTTTTGTATACTTTTATTGAGCAAGGATGCAAGTTGATCATGTTTGTGTATATATATATATATATATCATTCTGCAACCTATATCTCTTTTATTTAAATAAACATTCTAGTAAAAAAATCTTAAATAAAATAAAATATGATTTCTGAAGGATCATGTGACACTGGAATCACAGGAATACAATAATCTATCTATCTATCTATCTATCTATCTATCTATCTATCTATCTATCTATCTATCTATCTATCTATCTATCT
>JAOTRC010000043.1:16090075-16104999 GCA_027497675.1 Cyprinella lutrensis
GCATCTGAACTCTTCATATATATATATAAATTGAAAAGATAAACTGAAAAATCAAAGTGAATATTTTATTTCTCTTAAAGCATATTGATTCTTTACATTTATCAAAATCCTAAAACAATGCTTGCTTAAACTTTAAATTACATTTTCAAACTTAGAAATTCAACACAGAAATTTAAACATGTATATGGCATCTGCCACACATGATACCGCCACACTCAAGACTGCTGTCATGTGGAATTGAGCAGTGTGTCGAGGATAAATGCTTTTATAAGCGGGAAATGCACAGGCCTTTTCCTCCGAGACAAATGAACAGCAGACGGAGTCACGTCTGTGCAAAAGGCTCTATATGTATGTGTTTATGTGTGAACAGAACTCTGATACGGCACTCCAGCAAACAGATGTGTGTGAGTGGGAGAGTAAGCCAGCAGACAAACATTACCACAGTCATTTATCTGTCAGAATGGAGACTGGAAAACAACAGAGTTCACAAACACAGCACACTCGCACATGTTCTCTCCAGGTCTGGCAAACCTGAGTTATGCCTCCTACACTCTCATTATTCGCCACATTCATTCTTCATTCCCAGATTTAAAATGTGCGCTTTGAGGTACTTTAAGTGTTTCTGCATTCTCAGCACTGGCGTCCGTCCAAAACAGTGGGGACATTATGCGGCGACCGATACATTTCAGAACTTTTTCATTTAATTCTGGCATATAGTGCAATGTAAAAGCAGTATTATATGTAAGCATTGATTATAACTACAACAAATGATGACTTAAAATAGCAACACGGAACTGATCTGAAGGTTATGAGCACAGATACCAATTATCAAACGACACAATGATGACTGTAAACATCTCACTGCCTTTCCATTTGCATGCTTAGGACCTGCTAGAATATAGTAAATGTCAATTTGTCACAGGTGACATTCTTTCTCACTAAGTATAGGCAGATGTATCGGTACTTCAGATACAAATATCAATCATAATTGTTTTTTTTTCAACTGGTGATTTATTAAGCACGGAATTTAAACAGTATACATGCAAAAAAAAAAAAATCATCAATTACTCAATTGAAATTTGAGAAACAAAAAAATATATATATATATGCTGAGGAACTGAAGAAAATTGGTACTATTGGTAAATACTGATAGTAGTATTGGTTGGAAAAGTTACCTATCCATAATTCACTTTTTTCTGCCATATTTCCTCATGGTGACTTATGGTCTCTCCATTGCCTTTTTGAGAAAAATGAAAATCTCAGTGCTACACAAGCTTCTGGTATAGTATTCCCCCATTGCAAACTGTGGTAGCAAACTATAGTAAACATAACATTTAAATATATTACATTAAAAGAATGCTTTAGTAATGAGTTCCAGAAGTTTAAATATATTTTATCGTAGGCAGAAGGCTGGACCAGGCTGGGAAAAGCTTTGAGAGACTAGCCTGGAATTTTCTTAATCAAACCACTGCCTGCTTTAAGAGGGAAAACCATTACTGCTGGTCAAGGACAACTATTTTTTTCTCTTTTTTTTTTTTCTCTCGTAATTATAGCATGTTGGCGAAACAGATTTGGCAAAGGAACCAATGTATATTTGTGTTTGAGCTCTGGATAATGTCAAAAGTTTCTATTTCCAATGCGTTTTTTCAGCGTTGAGCAATTCAGCCAATCACAAACATATCTGTTGATTTCTTAAACACAATAGCCAATCAGAGGCATTTAAGTTAGCACTAAACAAAAACTCCAGCATTATGAGTGATGAGTGAATTCTGAATTCTGCAGGCTGAGTTACAAATCAACTCATTATAACAAACATAGACATTATGTAAATAAGAAATTTATTGCTCAGTCAGCTCCAGATTTTATTTTTTAAATTGAACTTTCTGAGACTGCAATGAACTAAGTTGAGTGACGTTTTAGTGACTATAAATAAAATAAAGAGATATCTTAACATGCTTTTTTGCCATGCCTAATCCCCCAATTAAATTATATTTGACAGTGGTTTGAGAACATAGACATTATAACAATTAATTTAATTAGATTCCTCCTCCTCTGTTTGTCTCTATGGGATGGTGCACATAAATATACACTCACCTAAAGGATTATTAGGAACACCACACTAATACTGTGTTGGACTCCCTTTCGCCTTTAGAACTGCCTTAATTCTACGTGGCACTGACTCAACAAGGTGCTGAAAGTATTCATTATAAATGATGGCCCATATTGATAGGATAGCATCTTGCAGTTGATGGTGATTTGTGGGATGTACATCCAGGGCACGAAGCTCTCGTTCCACCACATCCTAAATATGCTCTATTGGGTTGTGATCTGGTGACTGTTGGGGCCATTTTAGTACAGTGAACTCATTGTCATGTTCAAGAAACCAATTTGAAATTATTCAAGCTTTGTGACATGGTGCATTATCCTGCTGGAAGTAGCCATCAGAGAATGGGTTCATGGTGGCCATAAAGGAATGGACGTGGTCATGCTCAATTGGTACTGAGGGGCCTAAAGTGTGTCGAGGAGACATCCCCCACACCAATCCATGATCCATGTTCTCATTCGGTTTACGCCAAATTCTCACTCTACTCCAGGCAAAATTTCCTGGAACTTGTAATTTTTTTTTTCCAGAAAAATGCAGAAAATTTTCAGTGATGGGTAAGTTTAGGGGTAAGTGTAAGTGGCTAGAATATACACTTTGTACTGTATAAAAACCATTACGTATATGGAAACAAAGATAGTGAACCATATGTGTATGCGTGTGTGTGACTGAATGACTGCTTTCTAAACCATGCCATCATGTCGATTTTGTTTTAGTGAGATGGAATTACAGAGTGGGGGAAGAGAGCGCAGAACAAAAATTCTGACATTGACAGACCCTTACTTCCCCTCTCACTGTAATCCACTACCACCCTGCAGTCCATACATAAATATTCCCTCACGTCAGTTCCTCTGAGCTGCCGCTGTTGTGTGCGCGCCGTGCTGCAGGGACGAACTATCCGTTCAGCCTTTTGTCAGCTCATAAAACTAGTTTTGCTTACGAGCCTCACTGTGTTCCCACCGCCGGCGGGTTTCCGAGGTAATGTGATAACATGATACGTTGTTATGCATGTGCAGGGAAAAATCTAAGAGTGTGTGGAATAAGGGAGTCACAGTTGTGGCTATGTCACGGCCCATGACTTGATGCTGTACAATATTTTTAACAACCAAAAGGGTGAGGAATGATTCCAGATGTGTTTTTAGTGCGGATAATACTACGGTCATTCAAAAAACGACATTCCAGAGTTACATGAAGGTCTTGTTTGCATTAAACACGGGTTATGAGATCTCATGCTGTAAGCTGGTGAAGCCCCAAGGTGTCAAAACTCAAGTAGTCAAAGTTGTGAATTGAAAGTCCCATTCAAGAGCACTAAAGAGTGAATCTGAAGCACTGAAGCGAGCCTTTGAGTCACTTGAATCAAGTGTAGACGCTGAAAAGGGCAATTCTGACAAAAGAGCCAGACAGATACACACTGTCAGAATGGATGGTAGAGTTAGAGATCCAAGGCTAATCAGAAAAGTCCTACATAAACACAATGGGGCAAAGGCCAACTGTCAGTCACTTCATGGCTGGATCTGACAAGAGAAAATGGGTTAGTAAGTGTGAGCTTTTGGACAGCAGTGTGTGTATGTGTGTGTGTGTGTGTGTGTTTTTATATATTGTACCTATATTTAAAAGCCATATGAATTTCAAAGGAGGCACATTTAAATGGAATAAAATTCAAATTTGAATAAAACTCACATCTGTGAATGTGTCAATTTGCATTTAAACTTAGGAACCGAACTTAAACGAAGCCATTCTCAATTAAATTTGAAAATAGTGCACATGCCTAACAGACACACACACAGTATCATGCTGGGTTTCTATGTTGTATGGCGAATTTCCATAAGTGTAATGCTTTTTACACTGTACATACTGTATACCCCCTACACTAACCCGACCCCTAAACCTGCCTATCAAAGAAAAATGTCTGGATATTTTTTAATGATCACTCTGTATGATTTATATACTTTTTTTTTCTAATGGGGACTAAAAAAAAAGTCTGCTATTACTATATGTGGGGGGACATTTGGTGCTCACATTGCCGCTTCACTGCTTCCTCTCTGCTCTACCATCTCTCCTGTCACTCCAATACAAACTTCTTACACCTTGCCCTTGATCTTTTGTAATGTTCTTCATACATACGTACACACACATTGGCACATAATCCGTTTAATGGGTATTAACCCAAACACAGTCATTACAGAGATGGATGTGATGGTTTAATAGCCCTGCTGAGCGCTGGAGGTGAATGCTAGAACACACACAAACTCAAAGACAATCCTCATTACTCTGGTGGATTACCCAGCCACAGACAGTGTCAGACAAGTTAAAGACCAGCACTGATCCCTGATCGCTGGGCTCAGCAGCCCTTTTAGTATTCATCTTCCATTTTCAATTTGTGCACCAAACAGAGTTTTCTTTCATGGAAAGATGTTTCAATGCTGATTGGCAGGACCAGATAGAATTTCTATTTATTCTTTTCTTTAGGATTTCTATGCTGAATTTGGGGGATTCTGTGGAAGAGATTTGAATAACATAAAATGTGTTATGTGAGGCTGAGCCTGCTTGCACCACATCCACAAGACTGCTTGGTTGCGTGAAAAACACATACCAAAAATCGAAATAATTTTTAACATGCTTTTGAAACAATACTTACATCTTTCCAAGAAATGGTTGACAAAAACATCTTGTCAATATGATCTGACTTTGTTGGGCCAGACTAATACTACTATTATTACTTCAATACTTTCTATTGGTTTAGATTAATGATTTACTCCTATGTCTGCCACCAATCATTTTAGAAAATAGTACAACAACAAGCTGCCATGGTGCAGTGTCAGAATAAAGTTTAACTGCAAGCTAAAAGCACAATCAAATAATTTATGACAGCACTCTGGAAAACTTGACTCTGATTGGTCAATCACAGCATTCCTATTTTTGTCCACTAAACTGTAAATTACAGTAAATGTACTGTTGTCCCTGTCAAACAAACCTCTCACTCAGTAGCCCCTTTCACACAGTGCGTTGATCCCGGGAAATTGCCAGGACATTGCCAGAACGCCTTCTGTGTGGACGCAAACACGACCCGGGATTGATACCGGCATTGATGGTGGGTTGGGGACCTACTGACATTGCTGGAATCAGCGGGATCTTTACAGGTTGTGTGAACGCACTCACAGATCCCGGCAAATCACTGGCAGTGTGAATGATCCAAAATCAAACAATCCTGGGACAAATGCCGGGTCACATTATCGATGTATTTTCCGGAACCTCTGTGTGAAAGGGGCTAGTGTTTCAAATCTCATAACATAGGGTTTTATGATTATCCGTGTATTTTCCATTATCCGTGTATTTTCCGGAATCTCTGTGTGAAAGGGGCTAGTGTTTCAAATCTCCTAACATACAGTACAGTAGGGTCTCATGATAACAATAACTTCTACATGTTTTAATATATTTCAGGTTGTAAACAATATTTTTAATTTATTTATTATGAAAGGACATGAATTAACAATAGAAAATAGCACATTTATAAATTATATTTTGTAAAAATAGTGTATTTTTTTGAAACCTAATGCATTAACAAATGTTAACAAATTGAACCTTAAATGCAGCGTTACCAAAGAAACAGACGTATTATTCATTGTGTAAATGTGTAAACTTCACTTCAGCCATATCTTCAAAATGTAATCTGCATATCAACTCATAACGCATCACCCCCAATGCTGATCCACAACCAAATCCCTAAGGTTGTGCTCAACAACACCTAGACACTAAAAAGGTTCACAAAAAAAGTCTTAAAACTGATGAAGAGTGAACAGATTTGAGATGCGACAGTTTGAGACAGAGGCATCGGGTATGGCCAAACTCAATCATCCAGTGAAGGCAAGCTGTTCACCGCAGATGTTGTTGACAGGTGACAGTTGTTGCACAGCGTCAAGCTAGCTTGAAACAAAAAACATTGCGAATCCCCTACTAGATCCAGCTCGACCATCCAAAACATAGAGCAAGCTCGCAGTTCAGACCTTCAACTTCGCTCTTCGTTTACATTATAAAATTAAGCACAAATTAAATTACACATTCAGCAAAAGTCACACAATCAACCCCACATAGCGTGTTGTGACTGTAATGTCAAACATTTGGCTCTTTCCATCCCTAGACCATGTCTACTTACTGTTTTAGGTCGCACAGAGCTTAATCAAA
Source organism: Cyprinella lutrensis (assembly GCA_027497675.1). Taxonomy (NCBI): domain Eukaryota; kingdom Metazoa; phylum Chordata; class Actinopteri; order Cypriniformes; family Leuciscidae; genus Cyprinella; species Cyprinella lutrensis. The sequence goes on from JAOTRC010000043.1 coordinate 16,096,359, forward strand.
GGCTGTTTATATCAAGTTCTGTCAAAGAGATACTCAGCAGAGCAGGGAGGAAAAGAGGAGTGGAGGAAGGGAAGGGGAGCGGGAGAGGGAGAGATTATCCAGATAGCAGCTAGCATGAATCACATGGCGAGAGAGTGCATGCTAGCTAGAGTGAATGTGAGCTGAACAAGAAAAAGAGGGAGTGTGTAACCTCTGGGAGAACAGATAAAGAACATACCGGGGCAGTGTGTAAAACTTCTGCAGCTGCGGGCTGAGCTTATCCCGTATCCATGACAGGCAAAAAAGCCCTGATTTACATCGCAGCAGGACATGGGAATTCAGGCCGGATTTGGGCGGCATGTGTAGGCCCGGTTAGTCGACAGAAGAGTCACTGAAAGAAAGCAGCAGAAGATAGATGACAAACTTAAAACACAAGCCTGGAAACAGATTATTGCTTTAAATTCTGATTACAAGACTTGCACTGTGTAATGTCAGTAGAGATTAAAAACCCTCATTTACTTATAATTTCATCCAAGTGTTCTCATGTAAATTTAAAAAAGGTTTTGGGGCATATTGAACTATCACTTATCACTAATCCATACACAAATCTATGTTACTCTGAAATATTTTTTTTTTAAATTTTTTTATTGTTTGTTAATAATAATAAAAAATCAATATAAATAATGTAATAAAATACACTCAAATACATACATATCAATACATTCAATGTGCCGGCTTGTATTTATTTGCATCTATATCTGATATAAATTTAAACATATGTATAAATACAAATTAATAACATTTTGGAATTATGAAAAACTATTAATCTGTGTACAAGTGGTGCTAAAATGTATCCTAAGTTTAGAAAAAAAATACATTGAATGATTTAATCTTGAAAACATTCATATGCAGTCTGCAGCCTGGTGGAAGATCCAGAAAGAAAGGAAAAAAAATGCTATTTATGTGAGGGACACGATGAAGGACAAACAGAAAGAACTGTGTGCACTGTTGGAAGAAAGCTGGCAGAATTGGTGAGTACACTGCATGAAAAAAAAAATGAAAGCAAGCAGTTTCTCATATCACCATGAAAAGCCATGACCTTATAAATGATAGTTTAAAAATCTGGCAGGGAACAGGCTGTCAACAGTAATACCTACATATTTACAGAACACATGATTTTGGCATTCACATGGAAAAACATAAAATCAAGTAATTTAAGCTGAATCCATTCGCCCAGTTTGTTTTCAATGGTCCTGTAGTTTCCCATGATCCTTTGCCTTGTGGTTTTGAGAGGCAGATGGTATAGTTTTCCCAGGAAATGAAAAGGTGCAGACGAGAGGTGCATGATGGGGGATTACTCGAGTTTACACTCATATAATGCCATGATGACTTTAACATCTGAGTATAATATGTTTAATCCCCTCTGTGAAAACCAGTTGACATGAAGAACGTGAAAAGGTCTAGATTAACATTCAACAATTTACTGGCGGCCTACACTTACAAAATCAATCGTATGTACGTTTCATACTTTTGGTAAGCAAGTGAACGCGTCTAAACGTGTGTGTTTGTGTCAGTGGGTTGCTGTCATTGTTGGTCTCCTCATGTAAATCAACTCCTGCCATGAATCAACAATGTGATTTTGTCTGACATGTAATCACTGTCTTGTAATTAAAAAGAAATTACACCCTATGATACAGCAATATGCCTCAAATAATATCTATTATCCATAGACCACAGAGGCAAAAAACAACAACTGCATGCTAATTATGCTGCAATTATGAAATACAAAAAATGCCTCGGTAAGTTTGCCATGACGATCCCCCCACCCGGCCTCAGGTGAAGTCAGATAGCTATTACTTCTAATAGACCTTCATTAAAACACTAAGTTTTCCAATTCATTTCCTGTTTATTGTGCATAATTAACACTTGTTGTGGGACAATGTGATTATCTTCCTGACAGACTTTGAATGTTTAGAAAGAAACTTCTTGTTGTAATAATACTATGTGTACAACATTTAGCAAACTGATTAAGAGTAAGTAGAGGCTGTTTTGCAAAACAACTTACGTGCAGCATGGTTTACACCTGTTATTAACATTTCAATGCTGGGTAAATCTATAAATCTAATTAAATAATGGTCATTTGAATGATCTCAATATTGATTCTTACAATCCCATGATTTTTCCCCATTTCTGAATGTGGAATCCCAAGACAAAAAAAGTCATTTTATTTTAGTTTGAGGTTCAAATTGAATGTGAGAAGATAAAATGGCTGATGCCAAGAAAATACATACTTCAGGCTTCATACAATAGCAGCAATGTAGAATGATTAACAAACAACTGAATACAATCTTTAGAGCCACTTCACAATTTCTCAGTGCAAAATTTGATTCACAAACAAATAATTTTTTTAATTGTTTATAAATTATTTTTTATTTATTAATTTATTATTATTAACGTAAAAAGTTTGGTACAATTCACAAACAAATGACTCTTTTGAGTTGGTCCTTGTATCAAATTATTAAATAAGGATCAGTTACAGACTTTCATGGGAGTTCACAGATAAGTTGTGTTAATTATTTCTGTTATTTGCGGAGTCTCTTTTGCGAATTTAATATATTTATTACTTTTGTGATATACATTAACATCTCCCTTATATAATTTGCAGCGTTATCTGAGGAGGAAGTCCTAAAATGGACATTATGATTAACTTATGGCGCAATGAATAAAAATCCGAATCAAAATCTAATCAGGAAATCATTATAAATACACTTTTGTAACAACAAAAAAATAAATAAATAAATAAAATTAAAAAAGTTAATATATATATGCAGATATAACATTTTCAATATGCCTGAAACCAACAATAAGTGACATTTCTGTCATGACAACTCTGAGATATTGGCATGGTAATGGATATGGCAATGTTAATGTATTTGATATTGGCGGAAACAGATCTACTGCTTCTGTTGCAGAGCAAGTATAGATAAACATACTGCTGCTACTGTTTCAGAGCAAGTACAGATACAGATAGACATACTGCCGCTGCTGTTGCAGAGCAAGTACAGACACACATACTGCCGCTGCTGTTGAAGAGCAAGTACAGATGCACATACTGCTGCTTCTGCACACACCATACATGAAATAACCCCCTTAGCAGATCTATACAGGTGGAGCTGAGGAAGGTGGAGGGCTTCTGAAAGTGTGCTGCTGACTGCTCACAGCAAACAATAGCAAGTTTTTGAATGCTGAGCAGCAAGCCCATTAGCAAGCCAATGTGATCGGTAAATAATCGAGTTAAGGACCTATCCGCCTGAACCATCGTTTCATGACACAACTTTGTATTTATTTACCGGTACATAAAAATCTGAAACCTTTTCATCCACAAAATTCAAACACCTTTTGTTGACAGGTATTACAGCTCGTGACCGCATAAACCAAGAAGTAAAGTGACTTTGTGAGAAGCTCAGTGGTGATTAATTGTCTTTTGTGGGCTCTAAACCTTGCCTTTTAGCCTTCCGGTTTACAGCCTTAATGCTTGTCCACATTGTCACACCAACCTCTATCTGATCTAACAAAATGTGGCAGTACATGTATGAGCGATTCATGCTGCTGGGAAGGGAAGCTGAAAGACTTGTCTTGGGAGTTTCTGTTTGTCAGATTTGACAGAAGGCTCGTTGCAAGGTTAGCTAGCTTGAGCACTTTGTGTTTAGTGGCCCCATTATGTCTTTCTATTTATCCACCTGCGAGAATAAAGGGGAAAAAATTGAGAGGAAGAAATAGGAAAGTGAGAGTGTGGAGAACAACAAGAGACTAGCTGAACCCACAACGGCAGTTTCTTTAAATATTAGCAAGCTGTTAAAGTCATCTGTGTATCTGTGTGAATGGGGTTGCAAGATGCTAAGTGACTATTAAAATGTTTTTGGTTGACCCCTGAATACTTTTGGTTATATTTTCCACCTAAAATGATGAGCGTAGGACTGCTGCAGCCAAAATGGCTGCTTGTTTGTGGCTAGTGGTTCGACTTAAAACCTGAAGAAACTGATAGGGGAAACATATGGCTGTTGTAGATGTCGCATATGGTTTGTCAAAAGGGAAATAAAAAAAAAATGTTTTGTTTAACATGTAGGGAATTGCTCACACATACAGTAATTTCTGGCAAATGTAGAGTTGTGTTATGTATCAATCTATCCATCTATTTATCTTTTTTTACAACTGTCATGGTAAAGTATTGCAACCTATGGTGTCACCACACACAGTACTTTTTATAAACACTTCTAAATGTGTTTGTGGGTATGCTAACTCCTTTAAATACAAACTTACAAAGTAGCTGAAAGGATTTAGGCAACACATTCTAATTTTATCATGGATGATGATCCTGACAGAGGTTTTGATTCCTGGAGACTTTAAACCGCCCTAAGAAAACTATCCCTGTTATTTCACCCATTACTTAGGGCCTTCACAACGGTGTGTTCATTCATGGTCTCTCACTCTCTCCCCCTCTCTCTCTCTGATGCACTGCCGAAAGCATCCTTTTATCGACTGTGTAGGCACACTGCTGAGATAAAGCATTAAAAAATATCCCACGCTGCCTTGAGTCGTGCCGTTTCTGGCAATCTGCATGAGTTTGAATGACCAATGACAGCGACTGGAAAGCTTCATATATCAAAGCAGGCACTCTTAATCCTAACCCCTTGCAAAGTCATCCTTTCCTGTAAATCGGAGAGGGGGGGTTGGGGGGCAACTAAACGATTATTGTATGAGAATGCACAGGCATTGTGTGTATGACAGCCATGTAATGTTTGATCAGAGACACTCATAATGCTTTCAGTCCGCTGATTTATGTCATTGCTCAAAACACAGAAGAGAAGTGCCAGTATCGTCATTTGTTTTGAATCTCGAGCTCTCAAGTGTCGAAATTATTTATGAGTGCTGAGTTATGCGCAAACGCTGGAAAATTGGACAACACTTGGGGATTCATCTCTTAAAAATCTCAGACAACTAGCTGGATTTAATTAGTGCCGTTACGACCCAACAGTCCCCGTCTCCAGTCTCTCTGTGGATCAGTTTCAAATGCTGAATTGTTTCATCCATATTTACTAAGTGACAGAGACAGACAATTGGGATAAGGATGAGATTAGAGACAACACAGGGAGAGAGTGAGGAGAATGCAGCAGTTTGATGTTGACAGACAACTTTTTTTTTTTTTCCAGGCATTAGAGAATTTCTATAAGTGAAAATGACTGGAATTTCCTTCCTTCCTTCACTCCCTAACCTTTCATGAGCATGATTAAGACTTAGGCTGGGTGTATTAGATTGTAATTCAAAAGCTTGGGATTTGGTTTGATTTAGATTTGATTCAATTCAATATCAATTAATTGGGGCCTAGCAGGTACAAGACATGGCAAATTTCCTAAATGTAAAAAAATAATAATAATAATACTTCTCAACTAATGCTATAAACTATACAGCTACATCACTGTAATATTAAAGGTTAAAATTAACCTTTAATATTACAGTGATGATGGGGAGTATCTTACTTCCTATCTTTACTTCCAGCTTGGCACAAGTTTCCGCTGTTTTTTTTTTTTTTTTTGATAGTGTATATAGACGAGAGTGGAACTCCTTATATGACCATTTCTCTCGGAAAAGTGCGCGCACACACACGCTGACCAGAAGAGAGTGAGACCGTGCACATCAACGCGCTTCAACAGGAAATCATTGGCAGCGATGCATATAGGATTTGTTCAAGGCTGTCTTTAAATGCATTTGTTTATCTGGCCACTGTAGGTGTTTGGTTGTTTATTGTAAAACCAAATCATGTCGAGTAAAGTTACTCGTAACCCACGAGTAAAGTTATAACTCGCTCATGGTTTTCTAAAAACACTGCGCTGATGTTTAAATAATTTCTACTTTTTAAAAACTCCCATGTTAGTCAGCATCAAACTACACTTCCCACATGTACACCTTTGAAGTTTAGTTTAGTTTCTGAATGAATCTACATTTTAAGCAAATCAATCAAGTGAACCACTTTTTTTTACATAAACAATATTATTGACTGTTCTATTTATAAAACAAACAAAAAAAAAACAAGCATACACCTCATCAAGTTAGTATTTTCAAGCTATTTTTTTTTTTTGTTGCATTTACTCTGTTAAAACTCAGTGGACTCAGGAGAGATATGCAAACTCTCGCAGTATTTTTACCTGCTTGTGTCAGTGACTTTAGAAAAACGAGTAACGACTTTTTAATTTCACATTTTGAGATATATGTGTTGTTTTAGTTTTGTAATATGGATTATTTTCTCGTCCTTTTTTCCCCTTCCTTTTCCTTCTTGGAAGAAATGTCCCATACATATATGGGGAATATTTGCGTAATTCAAAAATCTACCAATGAATAGTGAATAGCCTGGGATGCAGCCATAATGTGGGCCTTTAGTATGAAATTGTGTGTGAAAACTTGTCTTTTGTCTTTGTGTGAGACACATATTTACTCTCTACAGTAATCAGCAGTTAATTACTCATATTCTGTACAAGTGTTAACCAGCTCTGCTGTCTGTGTTGGTGCGTGGGAAAGACACATCATTATGGACGGTCACATAAACAAATAACTAATGTACGTCACATATTTTTTGTCATATACTCTATTAATCTCTGTGGTTGACACTGTGTGTCAGGTAGTCCTGTCTGCTTGATCAATTGTCTGACTATCTTCCAGGTTAGGATTACTGTGGTTTATTGTTAGTATCATTAGAGTCCAGGCATATATGTATATGCCTTGACATTCAGGTTCCCAGATTTGATGCTAAATGTGATTAAGTCCACACAAACAGTTTAGTTTGCTATTTACAAAAAAACATCTGAATACAGTATGTCTTGGGTATGAACATGATGAAAACTCACTGCCTGTTCTGTGGTGTCCTCTCTCACACTCTCATCAGATCTCCTCCACTGGTTCTCAATCAAAACTGACACCCAAGAGTGCTCCAAAATAAATTACCTCATCTCACACACACTCCAGTAATCCTTCCACTAGTGTGAAGCAGTGTGTGAGAGTGCTACTGTTTAAAAGGGTTAACCATGAGGTACGCTCATTTTGTATTTTTGGACTGCCAAGCCTAATTGAATTGAATTCAGTAGGGTCATGGTCAGACCTGACATTCCTTTAAAGGGGTCATATAATGGTACATGCACTTTTTCAAGTTGACTCTACTAAAATGTGTGTTAGCAGTGCCGGTACACAACCATCCTATTATGATAAAAATCAGTGTTTTTGTTTTAATCTCCTTATATGTTTTCCCCTGCCTCAAATTCAGCCGTTCGATTTTGTGTTGTCACTAATTTGGACACCCCTCCCACAATTGTTGATTGACAGCAGCGTTTCAACTCAGGCCTGAGTGAGCTGTCATCACAGTGCACCATTGTTGATACGTTGGAGCAGAATGGTGTCTACGCGATTGTGGTGTTCTGTTCCTAAATCCGAACTACTGAAGGCGCAGTGGCTGAGTTTTGTTTTCGTAGGGAATATTCCCCATGAGCAATGTCAATGCTTTCATGTTTGCACAGATCATTTCTCCCCAGAATGCTTTATAAACCAGGGTCAGTATAAAGCTGGTTTTGCTAAGCAGCTGCTCTTGAAAAAAAGTATCGGTACTAACTATTAGTATCCCTGCTGCACCTCCAGAAGAAGTGAGTGTAAAGTTTTATTAATCGTTACAAATCATGAAAATAAGGGTCACTTTATTCATCATAAAACAGAAAAGCATCAATGCCCAGCAGACAAGCTATTTGCATTTATTTATCCGTTAAAACACTTGTTCACACAATTATCATTTCATATGAATCAAACTTCATATTTTATTGTAAAAGTTACTTAAAGCATCCAAAATAAAGGCAAAAATTCATTTTTTCATGATTCACTCAAAACCACAGTTCATGCTGTTACATCTTCAACGATGGTAATTCGGGCTGATATTTGGTATTCAACATAATTTGTATGTCCTATAGCTAGCTATTTGTCAACACGATTGTACTTCAAAAGACAAAATCATTGTTTTTTTATTTCTTACAAAGTGTCTACCCCGTGCGAGGCAGTCTACACTGGACAAAGCAAAAGTGCAAATGATCTGTCCTCTGTGTAGCTGCTATTTCAGAAGAAGAACGGGCATCCATTTACTATAAATGAATCATCGTTTTGTGCTGCGCCGTGTCCAGTGTATCCTACATTATCACGAATTATGAATTATACATGTTGATTAGAGATGTCATATATCTGCAGGTAAGAAAATGTCATGGGCAAAATGTGTTAACATTACAAACAAGTTAGTTTTACATTATTTAGCAGCCGACAAGATTATGGGCTAATTGTTTCTTACGTGCTGTCGTGTCGCTTGATTCTCTACTCGGTGTAGAGGGTGTTATCCTCTGGATGATTTGTATGTAATCTTGAGTTTATTAAAAAAAAAGCTTTAAACTCCAACCTTTTGGAAGCAGGGTGTTTGAATTGAATGAAGCACCCTTAGATTACATTTCAAGCGTGTAAATATCTTTAAACGAATCAGATCCAGTTCCCACCCCGTGACTGGTTGTAGCAAGAACGTGCTACACAGCAAAATTCCCAGTGTTAAATTAACACTCCTGGTGTACATATAGGACCAAATTAACAC
>JAOTRC010000043.1:16157923-16170043 GCA_027497675.1 Cyprinella lutrensis
CGCACGCACGAGTTCCGCATTTAAAAAAAAAAAAAAAAAAACGAGAAACCACTAGGTTACCACACCAAATTCAGTAAGCGTAGCGCATGGCCAAGTGCATTGAATCCAACATACAGTGTGTGTGGAGTGTCTCTCTGTATGATATTGGATTATGGCTGCAATAATCCCAGACATCCACTGGGAAACATGCTGATAGCACAGATTGGGATTTTTTTCCACTCCACACAGTGGAAATGAGGAGAATGAGCCAACCTTGTCAGCATTCCAGACCCTGATTATCGGATTCGGTTACTGGATATGGTACCCAGCTCCCGCTGCCAGAATTCCAAACCTGGAATTCTAGAAAGCGGGCTGATTTTCACAATGCTGTGGATGCATAAATGAATCAGGACAAACGAGATGAGTTGCTGTTTTGTGTTTAGGATTAAAATAATAGTTGAATAAATAAATAAACACTCATCATGTACTAATGTTGTCTCATGTACTCAAGTATACATTACTCAACTATACATTTCTCTATGGACCATAAACTAAGTTGTTGTCCACACTCTTTATCCAACTATGAAAGCGCAAGCAGGCCAAAAAACAAACAAACAAAACATTACAGCATCATAAATTGAGTCACTATTTGGCTAAAACAAGAAAAATCCTGCATAAATCAGCATGAATTCCATGTTGGCCCAGGTTGGTTTATGCTGGTTAGAGCTGGTGGACCAGCATAGTCATGCTGTTCTCAAGCAAAACAAAGCTAATGTAGCTGGTCCATCAGGTCCATCGGGTCCATTAGTGATATTCACATGCAACCAGTATCCCATGCTGGTCCCAGCATGCAAAACATACCTTTATGCTGGTGACCAGCAATGTTGATTTTTCAGCAGGTTAGTTCTCAAATCTCAGTTGTATATCAATCAGCTCAAGACAAACAAGAACTAATGACATCTTACTTGGCATGCATTTTTCACACAGCAATACTGATCTCACTATGCCTTCTTTAATATCTAATGCAATTAAAGAAACTGATGCCGGAGGGACAACTCAGATTTCAGAACTTAAGCTTGACAGTTAATTATATCATTCCTTTTGCTTAGTTTAATCGTAAACACCTCATCTCTCATTTTATGAACTACGACAGCCTTACTGATTCTCAGAAAACAAACAGAAATGACAGTTCCAAAATTACATCTTGAAATGTGTATCTAGTTGTGAAGCCAAGGAAGATGACAGGTGACTGTAATTGTTTTAATTGTTATGGCTTTGTTTTCAGGTCTGATTGTTTAAAGTATATTCATGTAAAAGTAAAGAAATAACGCTTACTAATAAAATAGTACCTGCACGAGAACAAGAATAAAGGTTACATAATAATGTTAATTGTTTAATCAGCTCATACTTATTGATATTACAAAAGGTTAGCAAATGTTTTTTGTTAATTCAGCAATGAAAATGAATTTAATGTTAATATAAAGTTGCACTTTAACAAAGCAGATCAGGGGACCCCAATAGTTTATGAATGGATGTAATCATTATAATCATACATCCTTGTACTCTAACACTGCTAATTGACCTAAAATCTGCACAATTCATGGTGTTGTTTCAATTATAAGTATTGTCACGTCTCTTTTAATTATTCACAATCCCCAAAAGCAATTTCCTTTGTTCTCAAGTCCTGATGAAGTATTCAGATAAGCCTGCCATCCACAGAACTTCAATGTCATGGAGAAAGTTACAGAAAAATTTGAGAAAATATTTGAGATTTTAAATTTGAGAGAATATCTTATATAAACTATATTAATGGACAGACAAAAAAATAGTCCCTGTTAACATCACCTGTCAGCTTTTTACTATTTGACTACAACCCTCAGTATTCCATTTCCATCATTGTGTGATGTATGAACGGCTGTCCTGGCTTGAACCTTCAGCCAGAAGACAATATCATTGGATTCAGCTTATTTTTAAATGTTTTTACTTTCAATAACCATATTACGTATCGCAATATTTAGTGCCTCACAGTTCAAAATATAACCTCCGTCACAACGAACAGATCTTCTTTACTGTCCCAAGTTCAGAGAGAAATTGGGAAATATGCTTTGTGTGTTACAGCCCCCTTGACTGGATATGATATTTTGCTTTTTAATGTTGTTTGGTGTAATATTCGATCCCGAGGAACCCCCATCCCCATGAAAACGAGATGTTTCATCTCATGGGGCTGATCCTCTAATAAATGTTCATAGATAAATAAAGTTGGTTGCATTTACAGATAAAGCACATAAGATAAAGCGAATGAAGGATGATAAGGCTCTCAGTTATATAGGGCGCGTTATTACATTCTTAATGTCATGCAGTTATATCTCCTAAGGAGGGACTTTAGATGTTATCGTGCATGTCTGGGTGGATTAAGCAAGCATGACATGTTTTGTAGTAAAGGTTCAGAGACATAGAGAGCAGTTAAAATAATGCAATACTCATTCAGAATGAACATGTTGACTGAACTACACCAGGAATCATTAAAGTCAAAATTATGTATGTGTTCTGAGTTTGTCACACCACAAAAATATGTGTTGTTAGTCAAACAGCCAAATCTGAATGATAAAAAAGCAGACAAGTATACATTAAATAAGCTATCAAAATCTTGAAAAATGAGTATTTTAAAATTCAGAGTAAGTGTGCCGATTGTCTGAAGCCCATATATAATCACGGCAATCCATTGCCTGATGGTGCGGGCGCCACCTTGACGCTCTTACGTCGCCATATTATATAAGCGTGCATTTTCTGACTTCATTGTGAAAAACGATTTCCAGGTGAAAAACTGACCAGATCAAAGTTCATTACTCCATTCAGAATCCCTCCAGATCCTTCAGATTCGCATGGCAATGTTTGTGCTTCTTCTCTTCAGTTCACCTCGCTCAGCAGGTTAGGGAACTGGGACGGTCATGGCAAAAGCCTCACTTTGTGCTCCGTAAGATATTTTTTTGTTGATTTTGATGTTTGTTTTGGATCGTTGTCTTGATGGAAGATGTCCCATTATAAGATTTCTAGCAGAGCTTGTCAGGTTTTGTTTTTTTTTATCTGTTGATATTTGATAGAATCAAAGGCCACTCAAACTTACATCCTCACCGTCCATTAGGGCAATATAGACACACATCCTCTTCCTAGCAGATTGGTAACATCTTTAGTTGAATGTGACTTTTTAATTATCCCCCTGGTGGTGATTATGTGGATTTTCAATTCTTTAGCTATTTTCTTACAGCCACTTTCTATTTTGTGATGCTCAACAATCTTTTGATGCACATCAGAACTATATTCTTTGTTTTTGCTCATTGTGATGGATGATTAGTGGAATTTGACCTTTGTATTTCCTCATAATTAAACTCCTGAGAAACAAGGAGTCATGGCTAGACAATTTCATGAATGAAAATAAAAGATCAAAAGGATTTACGGTGAAGATTTATGTTTTTACATACAGCAACATACAGTATTGTCGGCCCAGATCCGGCTCACATTTGGACCATGTGGAATCCACTTGTACCATATGTGGGCCGGATCTGTGCCGACACTATGTTGCTGTCTGGGTTTTTACCAGGGGATGCCATTAATTCTATTTCAGCCAAATGGACCAGAAGAGGCCCATCTAAACAAGCAACCATAATAAACGGGACCCATCCTGAGCTGTGCTCAGCAGGTGGGCCGTTTGGCAATCCGCACCGTCTGTGACCCCGACTCTCAGTGCAAAGGGTGCATGTACCATTGATCTTGACCCCCCGCACCTCCGCGTCCTCTCTAACAACACTCCATGGGACTTAAGCGGCTCCTCAATCTTTAATGTCTGCTTAAGCCAAAAAGAATGCTAATTTCTGTGGCCTGCCACCAATTTCCTCCCTTTTTTCTTGTTTCTATGGTTCTCTGAAATTACAAATCTCATTTCCCTAAGGTCCTATTTAGATCTGCACTCTACAGCTGGGGACGATTACACATAGGAAGCCGGAGGGGGGGAAGGGTTGCATTTTGAAATAGCTCAGGAAGTTATGAAGGTGGTGGTTGTGAGATGGAGGCTATGGAGGTGGGGAGTGGCAGATCTCATTCCCAAAGGGGGGCTCTCATTCTAGGCAAGGCCTGACCTGGGGTTCCCCGACCACCTCCAGAAGTGAGAGCCGCGGCACTTCTGTGAAGATCAGCCAAAACAAGGAAGAAAGGAAAGGCGTGGGATAAAAGAGAAAAAGAAAAGGAGGCGGCCACCCTCCCCAAATATGCCTCACCTCCTGCAGTCAGCGAGGAGGCAGTGGGTCATCTTTTTTTTAAATTTTGTTATTTTGTCTGTTTCTACTTGAAACGGGAGCCATCTTACTTTGTGATGGTTTAGTGATATCATTATGATCACCTCACTGGTATCATTGTATATATTATGTTATAATATGATAAATTTTTGATAAATTTTATGATTTGATAATATGATAAATTTTACTTAAATATATATTTGGGGTTTTATTTTTGGAGTTAGTAAGACATGTTCATGCTTTTGAAAGAAGTCTCTTATGGGCTAGGCTTATTTAATCAAACATAGCTAAAAGATTCAATAATGTGAAATATTATTACAACTTTAAATAATTACTGTATAAGTGAATATATTTTATAAATCCATTAATGCAGTCTTCATTCTGTCACATCATGATATGTCATGACAAACAGCACTCGTAAGAAAAGTGTCATATTTACTGTATTTTAGCAAAAGTTATAAAATTTACTCCTTAAAATATGAATTTTGTGTTCAAAGGTAAAAATAACAAAGAGCACACAGGCTTGGAACAATATGAGGGTGAGTAAATAATGACAGAATTTTCTTCTTTTGTTTGAGAGAGAGAATTATCTTTTCAGCTTTGGCTTTCAGTAATTATTCATTCACCAAAAGGGTTAACTTTATTACCAGCTTGTCCAATTAGAATATTAAGAAGCAAGCAAACCACTTCATTAATGACACCTTTTATGTTCCTGTGTGGGAAGTGCAGCAGGTGGTGTATTATGGGATATCAGTATAAAAACATCACATGAATGAACATTGAGACAGATATGGGATTGCATTCATCTAGGAGCTGAGGAGTCTTTTGTGTTTTAAGTGCCCCCTGCACCTTTAATAATTCAACGTCTAGTTTTACCTCTTCTACCCCCTTCCGGTCCCCGTCACCCTCCGCCTTCTCTATTGCAGTATAAACGGCGTCTATCGTGTGGCACTTAGGGAAGGCGACACAAACGTGAGTCCCCCATCTCACAGTCTGCGTGAGTGTATAGTGTTAACACCATATTGGCAGTTCTTGTTTCAGCTGTCTTCTTGGCTCTCGACAGCTAACATTAACGTTCCTAGCTAGTCGACAGTTGCTCTGTTTTTTTCACACAATCGGATCTTCTCGTCTCCCGAGTCGCAGTGACTAAATTAGCCCTGGGACGCCCACTGTACACTCTCCCGCAAGCAGAGATCAACCATCAATCACTCAACACCATTACCAACAGGTCAGCCCGAGCCATGTCCTCTACACACACGATACGATAGACCGGAGCTATTAAAATGATTGATCTATCCATCCGCACACCTCTGAGGTGGTTTTGCACCTCATTTCAATAACAGCACGCATGTTGCAGCTTATTGCGTCGCTTATATTAAAAATGCAGTCATCGCATGCACCTTAAATAAATTATACAACTTGGCACTTTAAAGCTGCGCATTTTACAGCTCTTAGAGCGCACAAATGTGCCACAACCTCTCACCTGCTGGGATCGTCATCTCCCAGTTCAGAGGCTGACCTGTGAACCCAAGCTAGCATCCTCCACTGCCCGGCATTTATCAAACAGATAATTAAAGCTCATGGAGAAGCAGGTTCCTCTAGACCTCGTGGGGGCCAGGGGTGATACCATTATCCCAGGAACAGAGCTAATGGCGTGAGAGAGCTTTGTACGCTGATTCCTCCTGGACCTGGTCATTAAAACAGCCTGCCTTCATGCATTATGAATGTGTTGTGTGCTCGCTTAGGCCTTTGTTCGCTGTCTGCCTCTGAAGAGTCGAAGCGAGAATGATGGGAGAAGAAGGTGTGTGAAGACGAGAACGACTACGAGACAGCGACAGACTCAGACAGACGGGAGTGTCTGCGGAAATGGGAGGAAGGTAAGCATGAGTTAACAGTGTTGTGAAAGCTAACAAAGCTAATGTTAAAAACATCATATAGTAGGCTACAGGGAGATGGGCAGATGAATGATTTTTGTGAGTATGTTTACTCACATGAATGTCCATGTGATATCGCTGCAGCTGTCTGTTTTTAATGTGAATCAAACAACAAAAGACAAGAAAATCACTCACTGCTCTTGCCTGGATAACTTTTTAATCTTTATATTCTATACAGTAAAGATTGTGCAGTGTTATTTTACATTTAATTACGTGAAATCTATTGTCGGATACCTTCAAAGCACTGTTTATTTTATTTACATCTATGCTCTATTGTATTTTAAGTTAGATAATTTGTTCTGTGATAAACTGTGATGCATCTGAACTGTTACACCCCTAATACTTAGGTTATCGCGTTTGTTTTCCTTAACTCCAACTCATCAAAAACAGCAATGTAATGTTAAAACAGCTATAAGAAAAACTACTTTGTTGTGAAAGATAGCTGAACTACTGCATTGCAGCTAAAAAATCTAGTTAAACTAGTAGAGCTGCTATTTTTAGTTAGGAACTCCAGTTATGAACCATGAAATTCTGTCTGCAGCATCCTGGAAGGAATTACGAGCAGCTTTATTTACTGAAAAACAGTTTAGATGAGGTGTGAGAAGCACTCGTGCCCCCAGTAAATGAGATCGATGGCCCAATCAAACCAAATTATGGGGCTTTCGGGAGGAAGAACGCTCACACATAACCATTCCCAGCCTCAACCCTCCAAATCCCCCCCTTTTATTAATAACAACACAGAGCTGATCTTAGGTCAGCTTTACAGCTTGTAATAGCCTCATAACATCGGTGCAACGCTCAAAATGCTCCCCCACTGAAATGAGATAGAGGCCTTATTACATTAGTTCCTGCCGTGTGGGGAATAACACGTGTCCGCCAGTTAAATTTGCTGCGGTGGCAGCGGCACAACGGTTTAATGGGGATGCGGTGTTGTTTTGTGCAGATACACTGAGGCAGTATTGTTTCCATGACAATCAGTTATCTGTAAATGCAGCACAATTTAATTTGTGATTTTAATGGCCGGCAGCGGCATAGACGATCACTAAAGTCAAAGGAAAAGGCCGTGAAGAAGTACGCATAGTCTCTCTCTCTCTCTCCTCCTCTCACAGTAATGAAATCAGATCTCCTGCGCACTTCAACTGTTTTGAAAATGACTCCGTAGAGGACAACACAAACGTTTCCACGAGTTGCGTGAAATCAGAGATAGATGGAATCACTTAGTGCTGGCATTCACAATTCGCCACTTTAGTAGGAAGATAAATGGTCTGTGTTGTGTGGGATCTGTCCACCTTAGCTAAATTCCCTTGCTCTCTTCTCGCTTTTGTTTCTCTTCTGCTCTGTTCTGCTGACGTATGCAGAACACAACAAACTCCACATGAAAAGGGAGGAAAATTGAGGCTAATTTCCATTAAAGGATGACAGTTTTAACAGCAAATGAACATGCGAGACTGCCGATAACGTCTCGCGCTAATGAACAGACTCAGCGTTTTCTTTTCCTTTTTGGGGGGGAGGGGGGTTGGTTGACTGGCAATTACCAACACATAGTTTTCTTTCCTCTCTCTTTCTCACATTCTCTCCTCCCAGAGGAAGTTGTTTTCCTTCCGCTACTCCAATTTGTTCCTGTGACATTTGAACTTTGACTGGGAGGAGACAATTTATCAAATCGTAACCGTAACAAAAAATGTAATGAATTTAAGGTTTAAGCAGGTTTAAGAGGGAGTTCCTTAATGTTTCAGATAAAAACGAAAACATTTACAAATTCTAAAAGTTAGCATAGCAAAAAATTATTATTATTACATTATTATTACATTTTTATTGGGTAATAGGGACATGCTGGGTGATTAATCAAATTCTATTTTCAGTTACAATGATTTTAACCATTGTAAAAACAAGATAGTCAAGATAAAACTAATTTCATTTTCATTTTGTATTGTGTTATAAAGCCAATGCCTCCTTTTTTTAATTTTTTTTTTTTAACCGGGAAAAAAATAAAAATAAAATGTGCCTCAGCCTACATTTTTTGCCAAACTCTAAAACTGCACCTAAACTTACAGTACAGTTAACTGAAATTATCAGTTAGTGGCAAAATAACCCAACAACTTGTATTTCTTTTCACACACTCCTTAACTCAATCTGCTCGCAATCATACAATTCTCTATAGGGCACATCTGATTGGTTCCAGCTGTATCAATAGGCAATGTGATTGCTGTTCAAATAATTGGTCAGTATTTTACGTAGTTACACCACACTTTCAGACACACCCACCAGCTCTGCCTGGAGATCGGCAATGGGTAATTCATGTATGCTATATTGTACAGCAGCAGCATATTTTACATGCTCAAAGCAAAGTGTATGTATCGGCAGTAGCAATAACACCTGCCATATCCACATATCAGCAATAACTGCATATCAACATTGTCATATCCATTGCCATACCGTACCAACACTTTAAGAGTTGTCATGGCAGAAATACATTTAAATTTCAAAGAAATCTCAAAGACTTTGTCATGACTGGGTCTTGTTCTGGTACAGCCAAATGTTGTCAGGTGGATGACAGTTGAACCAAAACGCAGACAGTACGCTAAGGTTTATTATAACAGAAAACAAGGGAAAACAAAACCCACGAGGGGGAAAAACAGACAAAACAAATGGGAGATAACTAAACTAGAAAACACTTGACAAGACTATTATCTAACAGCAAATACAAGTACAAGACGTTCTTCCAAGACAAGGTATTCACGGGTAGCTATTCACAAAGACAAACATGCAATGAGAAACAATTAACCGACACAAGACAGCAAACACAAGGGGATTTTATAGGGAACACTGATGACGAGGACAGGTGAAACTGACTAGACAATGATGACAAGATGAGGATAATAAGGGGGCGGAGTTACCACAACGAGATACCACAAGCACATGGCCCAAACAACAGATCTTGCACTTGTACACAAAACATGATTTTGTCATGATCTTCCTCACGACTAGGGAAAATCAAGAACATTATGGCAGAATCATGACAAATGTGTCATACAACAAAAACTAAACATTTGAAATGGAATTAGTCACATGAGGCTCTACCCTCAAAAAAATCTATGACATCTTCTATCAAATGGTTACTGGGGACATAGATGTCAATACGATTTAAACGGCAATCACCCCAAAGTGATCTACAAAATACATATTGTCAAATAGATGAACAATTATTAGCTCTAATATACTGTACATTTGCTTAGACTGCTCCATATGTTCATACAGGCTGATCAAAGATGGGCTGCTGGAGTTCCTGAATGATTATAAACATAGCAACCTCAATTAACCCTCGATCAGTCCTCGGCTTCTTTCTCTCCCTTGTGATATCATTCTATCTCGTCTAGCCAAAGTTTTGACAGCTCAGTTCGAAACCATCAGCATTACAGATATCAGATTCATGCTGATTGGAGGGGGATTTCTTGTTTGCGGTTCTGAGTCATGTACTGAGGCATTTCTCAACCCATTCTCACAGCGCTCTAAAGTTGGAGATAAAGCATCTGCACCCTGTCACAGCTTGTCGCTGTCTTACTATTGTTTTTTGAGTCAATGTGAGTTCTCTAAATAAAAGCTGTCAAGCTTTATCTTCTGTTAAGTGTGTGATGTATTTGTGATTTGGTGTTGAAAAATGGAAATTATACAGAAGACACAGACTTATTTAATGTTAACTTAGGTCTTGTCCACACGGACTCAGGTATTTTTATAACCGTGACTTTTTTTTACGTGGTTCAGCTTTTCATCCACACGAAAACTGAAACCGAACATTTCTGAAAACCCCTCCCAGGGTGAGGAATTTCAGAAATGCCGGTTACATTGTTGTCATGTAGACAGAAAAACTGTGACGTCAGAGTGTGCGCCCGCGCTTTGCCGTTATTCGCCTACTGGAACCTGTAATAACGTTTTGTTAGGCTTCTGATTGGCCAACGTGTCTTTACGGTTAGGGTTATATCGCCGCCTGCTGGTGTGGCATGCTCATGATAGCGCTTGTGTTTTTGCGTTTTCATTTGGACGAGATTTTTTTTCTTAAACGCAGGAGATAAAACTGCGGTTATAAAAATACCCATGTCCGTGTGGACAAGACCTTAGTGTCAATTAAAAATAAAAAAAAATAGCTGCATGAAATAAAAAAATAAAAAATAAATAACAATAAATAAATTAATGAACTGCTCGTAAAAATATTCCCGGTCGACATTTGTTAAGACATCTGCTTTACAATGCTTATGATAAACATTGCAGCATGATTACTTTTGTTAAATCTACAATTAGTAAATCCACTTCAACAACTAATTACTCCTCAACAGTGATGCCATAGAAATATAAAGAGCGACCGCTAAAACGAAAGTTCAAAGTATTATAAAATATTCTAAAGATGACGGCGCCCACGTTTCTCTGGTGTATAAGGTCTATACGAGAGCACACACACACACACCTGTCCCACCCACTTTTTAAAAATGTTGCAAACCAAGTTCATATCAGGCTTCATCACATCACTGCCTGCATACAGAGTAAAGTTGGAAGCGTGGATTGAGTGAGAGCGAGTGGGTCACGTGATAGAGTATTATATGTGTATATTACAAAAACTAATATTTGAAAAAAAATATATAAATGGATAATGGATATATATACATATATATGTATATATAATGTTAACATAGATTATATTGAGATGAATACCTGTTCATGAGAATCACTGGCCTTTAAAATTACATAATTATATTAGATTTAATCTGATAGATAACAAAACATGTTTAAATACATTTGGAGCAAATACTGCGGGGACCTGCTTGTCAGCATTAGAAATAATCCACCCAAAGTAACAGATTGCTGCAGACAGAAGTCGCTGGTCTCTCTCTCTCTCCTCTCTATCCACAGAGAGGCAACAAACCAATGATTGGTTCTCAGGGGACGGATGGAGTGGAACGCGTCCCAGCCGGCACACTGACCTGATTATCATTGTCAGATCTCTTCCTCGACTCTGGGACTGAGTCTGTCTCTCCCTAGATCTGTCACTTGTTCATGTCTGTGCTCACTCATCCTCTTTCCTCCTGAAATAGAGTAATACCCGATACTCCTGCTCCCGCTCCCGTTGACTATTTGTGTGTTTTACTTGTGGTAGAAGCTATATACAGTCTGCATCCATGATAGAGATTATCTGAGACAGATTCAAGATATTGAGAGTCCATTAAATGACGTTGAAAAGAAGCTTCCAAAAACACCCCCATCGCCTCTCTCTCCTTCTCTCTCTACACACATACACATACACACACACACACACACACCAAATCCATTCTCTGTGGGGTCAGACTCATGCTGTCAGCAGCCCCATCAGTTGAGCAACATCCCTTTGAAAAATTGTCTCGCTGATTTTTCTATTTACGAGCTGGCTGTGGAACAGGATTTATCCCGTAATTACACCACTGTCACTGACAATTTCCATACAAATCAACAGGAAAAATTGAAAACGGACCCAAAACTCTGTAAGGCAACATTTCCACTCAATGCGAATCTTGCCAAACATCTCCTTCACTGCTTTTCAGCGAAACAGCAGGGGAGGATGTCCAAAGAAAAAGATGCATAAACGTCTTTCAAACTAACAGGAGAAACGATGAAGTATTTGGATGTTTTAAATGATCCAGTTAATGAGGAAAATCAGTGATTCATGGCAATTGAGGACTTGCATATAATGATACAGTGGGTAGTTTCTATTGATTGCACATGAAAAACAGATGAAGAGTTCAGATGCAAAAGCCTCTAGATGCCATTTGAAATTTTCTTCTAAAATGACCATTTGTATCAAGCTTGTATATTTAAGTTCAGTAATTTCACTTAAATGACAATTAATAGGTAATCTTCATCGCCATTTAAGTGAAATTACTGAACTTAAATAT
>JAOTRC010000043.1:16171534-16181820 GCA_027497675.1 Cyprinella lutrensis
ATATTAGTGTCCATATAACTCTTGTGTGTTTTTATATTTAAACTACTTTGATCATGCAAAATGTGGCTACCAACCACCAATTAGAGGAACAGTAATATACATTCTTCCAACTTTCAACAAAATATGTGCAGAAACAGCAATTTCGGTTCTGACTATGTTCAGTCAATAGTCTAAATACACTTATAATTTTTAAAGAAAACAATGGCTAAAGTCAGAGTTTTTCTCATCAATATTCTCTACTTGAAATGTTTTATTTTGCCTTACATTATATCTGTGTTTGTTTATACTATGCGGTCATCCATAAAGGCCTGATTCTTAATCCTAATAAGATCATGATCTCTGACTGCTCCCTCACATTCCTGCTTTTATTCAATTACATCCCTCTCATCTGTGTTTTTATCACTCCTCCCTTCTCTGTGTTTTCTGTTTTTCTCGCTCCCCCTCTCCTCCTCTATTACTCGTAAACGGATTTGTTCCTCTCAAGCAGACTCGTTTCTGTACCATATATAATCTCTTTTGTTCCATTCCTCCATAATCTATATAGTCCAGTGCTGTGATATATGTGCCAGGATGAGATCTATACACAGTCAAGGCTCAAATGCTTTATATAATGCTGATGTGCCTCAGTGTCATGTTTTGTGACAGGTTCAGACAATAAAAGCAGATAAAGAGAGCAGTGAAAACTATTGGCAAACCTGCAATGTGTAACATTATACAAAGAGACTAGCCAATCAAAAAAACTATGTCTCCATAGAAGTCCTAAAGGTACAATAGAAGAGTCTCAAAGTTCAGAGAGAGAGAGAGGCAATTGGTGAAAAACTAAATGATGACTGTTTTCGCTGGCAAGAAACCCTGACAAGTGGACCTCAAGGAAGAAATTTAAAATGATATGACCCTTAAAATCAAAGACTTGTATTGTGTAGTTGGTAAAAGTGAGAATGTGAAGTGTAAGGGAACGTGGGTGAAATGAATGTGGCGCCTTCATTAACCACAATAAACTTTGCTCTCACTTTGTATTAGTGCTTTTTGCATAACTGTCACAGCATGGTGACAAGATAGCTTGAACTAAGAAGAAAAGTAAGCCTAGCAGATGGCTCGAATTAACACAACAGCTCTATGGCTCTATGGTGAATATTACAGTATGTGATAGATATGATATCCAATGGAGACCTGGCATACTTAAAAGATAATACAATTTTGCAAATAAATTACTGAGGTGGAAAGTGTCAATGAACAATAGAGGCAATGTTAGCATGTTTAAATGAACATAAAAACACAATCACATACAAAAACAATTTCTGAAAGATCATGTGAAACTGAAGACAAGCAATCACATTTATAAATGTGCAATATTTAAACAAAAAAAAAAAGAAAACATTTTTAACTGAAAAAGAAAAAATTTTCAGTGTTTTTGATCAAATGAATGCATCCTTGTGAGCATAAAAGACTTTCTTTTAAAATTAGCATTCTATTTTTTACATCCTAAGATGTTTGATAATTTTTAAAAACTGCATTTATTTACATTGTTACAACATTATGAATTTAAAAGCCACATTTTAGTCTCTCAAATAATGGATCCTTTCTAACACTGACAAGTATAACAGTTATCTTTCATTTCAAACTATTGACAGAAAAGATGAGCTTGTCTGCGACATCTCGATGTCTTATCAGACGCAGAATTAAACAAATCCCGGCTGATTGAGCCATTTTGCTGAAACAATGGCTCCATTATGCATCATGTCACAGTAGCATCATCTAGACAAACCCCACATGTTACAGCAGATGGGTACCATTAATCTCCACTGAGAAAGAGAGAAAGCACATTTCGAGGGCACCAGAAAATGAAGAGAGAGAGAGATGAGAAACTCTACTCGTGCCTGACATTTAGCAGATTTCATAAAACAGATCGTTCTGAGACTTGACCTTTGTGTATGTTGAGATGTGAGCAGTTGTACTGTTAAAAAGCTAAGTATCCACTGCTAAGATCCATTCACACCAAAAAGAATGCCTTTTCTAGAAATGTGATTGGTCTGATTTCGCTTGGTGTGAATAGACCACAGAGCCCAATTAAGTCATGTACTGAATAAATTAAATTGATAAAACATCCTTGTGCGAAATATATTTTGACAACACTGTTTAAAGGTCATATTTTGAGTCTGCAAACATGTCCAATTGTCACTTTGACTCATGTCTGAGTTCAGGACTGCATAAGATGGCGTGACAGCACATGATTAAATCTATCCTTTCTTATTACATACTTGCTGAATGGCGGTGACACAGATAATCAACCTCAACCATTGTGAAAATAGTGCTTTGCATTGCACTGTGCAGCCATGAATGCATAAGTTGACTGTAGTTGTATGGTGTGGATGATTAAAACAGACCAACAAAGGAAAGATTAATTGAGAAATACGGTTCAATCAATAGCACAGATGGCCTTTGCATTGCTAATATAATGTATTACTGATGAATCAGCAAATAAAAATGGATGTTGCATGGTGTAAATGGTTTGAATATACCCTGTGTGTCAGTTGGTCTGTCCCAAAGTTGTACTTATTTTACTGTCATGGCGTATACATGATTTCTGTCTTACGCTGTGGGGATGTTGAGTGCTTGAATCTGATTGGTTGACGAATGTTCTAAGGTGTGCAATTATTTTCAGGGTAACGCACGGCTAAAGTAGTTCCAGGCAGGTCTTGATCGATTACGTTTATATCACTTTGCCAAATTATTTCAATTATTTCAAAGGTCCTTGCCTTGCAAAAGAATCAAAACCCACAATAACATTGACCAAGCAAATAAATGTAGTAAACAATAGGATAAAAACGACAAATTATTTCCATGTTTTTTTGCCACAAAATTTTGTTTTATGTACGGAAAGCACACTCTATTTCTCCATCTCTCTCTTTCCTACTCATAATTCAATAATGGCGCTGTTCTTGGAGCAGAGACACTTACTGTAGAGACACTTCCCAACACTGTCGAGAGACACACTTCTAATATAACTGCATTACTCTGATATCAGTTGCTCAAGTCTCCGTTTCTAGTTCTAAAATGGCATTTTGGAATTATCAACAGAGGCTTGGGAAGAGATCTGTAAGAAATTAATCATACTTTATACCATTACAAAGACACAAACCTGACAAATGTCTTAAAATACATCATCAGAAGAATGTTTTATGGTGTGGTAACCATAGTATGAATGGAATAAATGACTGTCGAAATACTGAAAAATAATGCACACTCGAGTTTTAACTGCATTACCACCTCGGATAGGAGAGCACTGCTGCCCTGGCACACTGAAATAATAATAAAAAATAATAAGTGTATAAAATAATAAGTAATAATAATAATACTAATAATAATAATAAAAAATTAAAAAAGTGATGTGCTGTAAAATACAAAAATACTTTTTAGAACTATTTTACAGCACTTTACAATGATTTCTGAAAGATTGTGTGTGACACTGAAAACTTGAAGAATTGCTGTTGAAAATTCAGCTTTTCCATCACAGGAATGAATTATACTTTAAAATCACAATAGAGCGTTGGTGAGAATAAGAGACTTTTTTTGTTTTATTACAAAAATCGTACTGACCCCAAACTTTTGAATGACACTATAGTTGCAAAGCCAGATTTTTAACTATTGGCTTTCAATCTTGTGTAGCCTACTTTGGAGTTTATTCAGGGGTAACGCTTCCTTTTATAGTACAGTACTTACAGGGTACTTACAGTGTACTTACCTAGAAAGTACTGATATAAGGTAAGTACATGGAACAGGGGCAGATTTAGGGGTAGGTACAGGGTTATTACTAGTTATTACCCAGTAAAATTAGTTACTAAAATAAGTATTTACATGGGTAACTGGACTGTAAAAGGAAGCGTTAGCGTTTTAGTGTAAAGTAACACTATTGTATTGTTACTTAGCGCAGAAGTCAAGTGACCATTAGCTTTTCACAAAGCAAAGCTGTGTCACTGAGTTCTAGTGTCTATTTGCTTTTGCGCCCTGCATGCTCTCTGTGATGTTTCACTCAAAGTCTGGTTCACATTAAAATAGTCTTCTAAGTAATGCGGAGCAGCTTCAGTGAAATTGAATTAATTACCTGATGAATTTAATAATGATTCTGTCCCCTTCTCTTTCAGATTAATCTAAGATAACAGAAGGGTTTTGGGTTTCAGGGCAAGACCTTCTGAGACTCAGTACATGAACAAACCTTTCAGATTAATGTTGTCTTGCTTGGAATCAGTCCTAAAACAACACGTAAGTAACAGATACCATAAAGAAAACTCATAGTAGAGTTTTTAAAGCTGTGTTTATGTTTTTTGACATTGAGGTGAACACAAAATGGGATTAAACCTTTCTTTCTGATGAATATCATTGTAGAAAACAATGCTGCAATAAAAGTTGATGCCATGAAATGATACCATTGTAAAAATTAGAATGATGTTCAAGGGTGGATATTTATCTGGATATGGTGCATAACTACCTAGACATACACACAATGGCAAAAGATAATAAAATATTAATACATATTATTATTCTTGTTATTATTATTAACAGCAGAGGTAGGGATTTTACAGAACGCATGAGAGGGAATCAGACAGTCCTGTGAGCTGAAGTGCTCTACTCGAGAGCCTCACAATGGCGGCCCACCCTTGCCTGTGCACTGAGAAGGTTGTTTCCTGGGCAACAGTGAGCTGAGAGCAGGGCATCGGTCTCTGAAGTGTGTATGAAGAGCTGTGGACCCAAGCCAATAGTTCATCTCAGGAACAGAAACACTGATGGAGTCACACTAACACACACGCCCGCAGATACACGCAGGATTAGAGGTATGTTGCCATTTCAAAGACTAAAAATTTACTTCTGCATGCAAAATACATCACAGAGTCTAAAACAATGTGGAACATTGAGGGTGGGTAGACTTAAATATTGAAAATATTGTTTAAGCCACTTGCTAAGTCCTTTGAGTGAGCTAATGCAACAATTCCTGAATGCTGAAACTTAACTTCATCCATCCGATTTTGTCAAATTAAATATTTTTTTTACTGACAATTTGGATCAATTTTAATGCATCCTTGTGTAATACCTTTATTAATTTATATACACTATTAGCTGGATTTCATGGGAAAATAATATCCATGGTTACTGTTTGATATGCTGTATGATTCTTTAAAAAATACTTTGCAAATAACAGTAAGTAAACTCAGCACTACATATTGTAAGGTACAAAAGTGACATTTTAGATGTCATATTACTAGTTAGCAATTGCATTTTAATCAGTTTTGTATTTGAGTTCACAGTTAATTTTAACCTCAGCAAAATTAATTTAGAAAATTTCCACCGTCTAGCCTACAGTTAAATTAAAGTCGGTGAAAGAAAGGTTTTTCTAAATACTTCCGTGACTTTGTTCAAAGACAAGCAGATATGCTGAAAAACAACACGTCTGAATGTTTACACAAAACAATCAATGTCCTGACCTTCAAATCATTATTCAGGACCCATCTGATGTATTCTCTTTCTTTTAGAGATCTTTACATTTCATTTTCCTCACCAAAATGTTTTGCCAACAGCACTGTGTTTATGACTCTGAAAAGTTCCCTCAGCAATATCTTGACACCAGTCTTCCACATTGACGCATAACATTCACTGCCATGCGCTTCCATTTGAAATTTTCTCACTTTCTTTCAAAGTGGGAATGTGTCATTGTCATCTTTTGCCTCCCTTGTTTACTTATTTATTTTGGGTCTAAGTCGGACTACATTACCTTCCATCCTGAAGTGCAAAGTAGCACTTTCACACACGTATTTCTCTTATAACACACACACACACACACACACACACACACGCACACACGCATGGACAAAGACTATCATCTTCCACACATTCTACCATTGGGGACTGCATTAGTGAGCAATCGAGATATTTATAAGCCTCCTGGAACCTTCCAAGATGTGTGTCGGTGAAAAAAAAAACATCTTTCTCTCTCTATCCAGCTAATACTCACATACGCACACACTCATATATTAGATTAACAGGCTCTCACTGGAACTGACATTCTTAAGAAGCTCAGTGTCAGCAGAGATGTATGTTTGAGCACTATTCATGCACTCATCTCCCATAATGATGAGGTTAAAAGAACCAAAACCGTCACTCATTCTCAGGTTATGTCAATGAAGACATACAATCCTGTCATACATACATACATACATACATAATCCGACATGCACACATCAAATAGCTCTTGAATTAACAAAGATCAAAATGCTCTTATAGATGTGGAAATATGTGAGATAATGTCTGCATAAACATAAACCATATATTGCCAGAGTAAACTGTACATATTCTTCAGAATGTATCATAATACATATTCTGGAGGAGAAAACAATAATTTCCATTCATTTGATTTATAATTTTTCAAATTCAAAAAATAAAAAAATGTGTGCCTCCTTAACATAAATGCATCTCTTTTGAGGATCAGAAGAAGAGGAACTGCATGTTGTCCATAGATACAAATAAGATCTTTCAAAATGACCTTTAACTTGACAAGAAGAGTAAATGTGCTTAAGCTGATATCAAAGACAGATCATTGATAGAACAGGATATTTCCCCTCAATGAAAATCTAAATAAGATTAAACAAGATAAAACAAAATAAGATTTAAGGTTTAGCCAGATGTTTATCATTTTGCCAATATATGCACTTCAGAGATAAGCTTTATTCTCAGCCTGGAAATGACAGAACTAGGACTAGGCGATATTGAATATTCATGATATATTTGTCGTGAATTTCTGGCTATATAATAATAATAATCATAATAATAATCATAATCATAAAAGCTCAAATCTTATAGATTTGAATGCACTTACTGTTTTTGAAAGTCTCTTATGCTCACCAAGGCTGCATTTATTGGGTAAAAAAAATACAGTGATATATTATTACAATTTAAAATGTGGCCTATTTGGCAAAGTTGACACAAACACACACACACACACTGGAATGGAAAAGCCACATTGTATAAAAAAAGAATGTGAACATTCTGTCAAACATTTACTTTGGCTTTTTTTTTTTCATTAAACACCTTCACTGACAGTTCAACTAAACCAATCAAAGAACAGATAAGTTTCGTGATTACTCCACCAATATAACACACTGATGCCATTCGATAAGGAGAAAGGGGCCAGAAAGTTACGGGAACTTTCCAGCTGAACAAAGGTGCCCAGACATCTGTGTGCATTCACTACTGAGGCTCAGGCAGTCGCAGTGACACTGAACATCGTAATAAGAGTTTTTCAATAGTGGGTATGAGCGAACGAGCTGTGCCTCATCAGCACAATGATAATAGCTCTCTTTTCATCCAAATTATAATTACACATTAATAGAGTGTATAAAAGCAAAGCCATTCACTTGTGCTCTCATGAAAACATTAAGCATTTTATCGTTCCCCTGGTTGGACGATGAGTCAGACACATATAGTGCAAATGTGCACGTATTTCTAGAGTCTCTCTCTCTTTCATAGACTTTGCTGGCCGATGGCATTCAAGCGGCCCATTATTGTCTTGCTGGTGCTTTGTAGGAGATTAATCACAGACATTCAAAACTCAATGAGACAAATCTGCAAACATTATACAGGAGAGTTGCAGCCAATCAGGACTCAGAAAGAATGGGGGAAACAAGAGACAAGGTTTATGACTGTGTTAGAGAAACACTAAAACAGAGAGGGTGATATAAGAATGAGAAGACTAAAGTAACACAAAAATATGGGACAAGGTGACCATATCCCATATATGCTAGCATCTCTCCTGTGAAATTGTCAAGTTCTTTGCTCTCCTCCTCTTTAAAGGAAATAAGACAAATATGTATTGCTCTTGGTCTGGAGGAATATAAAGGGGGAAAAAAAACAACAACAATAGAAGATAACATTACAGAGTGACATGTGATATATGGTGTATGGGCAAGTAAATATTTCTTCTGCTGTTATTAGTCACCACAAGTAGTACTATTCACATGATATATCAAATAAGTTTTGTTTCCACTTGTTTTATTAAATTGTAAATTCTATGTGCACTATTTTTCAAGTTCATACGATTTTATTTAAAGGAAGCTCATGCTCATCAAGTAAAATAAAAATATACACTGTAAAAATAATATGATCAATATATTTGACTACATACATTTTTACATTGCTTTAACTCATCAAAATAAGTTTAGCAGTTTTCAATTTTTTTTTACAAGTTATACAAGTTTCAACTAATATTTTAAGTCAGTTTAATTTAATTTAAGTTGAAATGATGGTCATCCAAGTTGATTTTACTTCATTTAAAGCAGCAACTTTTTAACACAGTTAAAAAAAGTAATATTGTGTAATATTTTTACAATTTAAAATAAAAGCATAATTTTCAGCTTTTTTTCTGAGAAATTGATTTCTGCATTGATAATTGAATGGCTCACATTAGTAGCGATACAGCTCAAACTTATGGTAACCGTGAGAGAACATTCGGTTCCATTAGTTTTGTCCAAACCGATCTCACGACCAAATCGTATGAATTCGTCGAATGAATAAAAAGTGGCTAATCTGTAACAATTCATATGACCTCACTCGTACGAATTAGTATGATTTTGCTAAATCGTATATATTTTACGAATTGGCCAATTCGTATAAATTCGTACGAATGACCTACCCCTTACCCCGCCCCTAAACCTACCAATCACGTACAAATCGTACAAATTCGAACGAGTGAGGTCGTATGAATTAGTACGAATTGGACACTTTTTAATCATTCGTCGAATTTGTACGAATTGGTCGTGAGATAGTGTAGGTTTTGTCATGTCCATGGCATATTAACATGGGAACGTGATAAGTCTTGTCCGCATGATCATTTTGTTGTTAACGACATCTTTATGTCATGGCCACACAAGGTAAAGTGAACTTAACAAAACGAAGTGAACTGAACATGCATGCAGAGAGGGAACCAATCATACCTAATCAAACAGCACAACCTCACTGCATGGCTGATTCAAAAGTTGACACTTCAGGCCACTCAAATAAAGAGGGCAGTGTTTTGAAAGCGCGACAGAGTCTGTGTTTACATTTTTCCAGTAGTCAATCTACCAATGGCTTACTTAAAATTGACTTTGCATATTAAACTGACATAGAAGAATCAACATCCTTCACCTTAACAGTTGAATTGATTAAATGTGTGTTAAATTCAAGTGTGCAAACATTCACAGTACCATCGATCTCCTCCTGAAGGGAGTGAGCATGTGCGAGGGTCTCTTTGAGTGTGGGCTCACCCCTGGAGAACTCCAGCAAGTATTGGACTGAGCTCTGTCTTTCTCTGCCTCATGCTAATGAGCTTTTCAGTGTGAGGGGTGTTCTGTGATATGCACACATTTTCCACTTTGAGCAGAGAGAAACTGCTCTGCCCTTTCCACTTAATGTGATGTTAACCTGTCTTCTCCCCGTGGACCCACCCCACTTTGCGTCCTCTCCCTCTCTGCAATTCTTTCCCTTTTAGTTTATTTTTAGAGGGAAGAAGGAGAGGGTCACCTCTAGCCCTCTTATCCACCCCCCAACCTCACACACACACAAAAAGGTTCACTCAGGGGATGGGGTATTGTTGTCTTTAGAGGAAGTGTAATTAATTAATTCAACCTGGTAATTAAGCATTTGCTTGGTAAACAATACATTTAAGTGCCTTTAAAGCACTCCGGTCTCCTAAAGGACCTCGGCTTTTTGTCTATAGTACACTGCCTGCATAAAAAGAGAATTAAAACCAGCACAATAACAAACATTTAGAGCCTTTCAGACATGAATATAGTTTACACTGTCATGCTAATTAAACTGGCGCCATGTCTCGGGTAAAAAAAAAAAAATGTCCTTCCTGAATACAGGTCATGTCACAAGAGAGTTTGCAGAATTAGGTACTTAACTGAAGATTTAAATGCTGAAATTCTGATACTTCTGGATATATGTTGAAATATCAGGTATGAACAAAACACACGTAATTTGTTGATATAATAAGTTATGTGTTCTGAGTATCCATTTTGTTTAAAAAAATGTTGAAAACTGCTGTAATTAGATCCTTTTTCAACTTCCTTTGCGACTGCCCATGACGGTGACAGTGTGTGATCTTCCCCATGTGTCACACCAATGCCCAGTTATTAAATCTCTTTGAGCCATGATGAAAAATTAATATGCAACACAGAGTTAACTAAAACAAAAAAATGTTTCCCTTCCTAACTCAGTTCCACAGGGGACCTGTAGTGTTTAATAGTACTTGCTATTTT
>JAOTRC010000043.1:16201077-16218324 GCA_027497675.1 Cyprinella lutrensis
TACCCGGACTTTGTCCCGTTAAAAAACGGACATTTTCTGTTAACACAATGCAAAAAAAAAAAAAAAATCAAAATATGGGTAAATGACCTGTTAAAGACAAAAACGGAAAAATCCTTCAAATTTATATGGTACATTGTACCGTAGTTTTACTGATTTTTTTTTACAGTGTACATGTCAATGAAACTACAGAGGTTGTCGGGGAAATTCATGAAACTGAATAACAGGACAACCTATCTAGCTCTCTGGTGGGATGTGGAGTTTGCTCGAATCACATCCTTAACAGTTTCCATTCCCAGTTTGGATGATGGCATGGGAGACAACTGCCTATGTATTCAGTGAGGCAGCTCACTGAAGAGCTATTGTCTGTAAACACACAACACCTGGCACTCATGGTTAGCGCACAGCCGATGCTAATCAAATCTCCATAATAAAGAGATTCACTAAGTGAGATTTTATACACTTTTAGTCATTGGACATGGTGAGCTTTATTTAACGCATGATTAACCGGCTATTTACTTCTAATACTGCATCAGAAGAGCATAAAACTGGCAAAGGGTGGATTTCAGTATGAAAGGGTGTGTATAGAGATATTTGGTCATATTTAAATTCCTTGAGGTTCTTTAAAGTGGTTATTTTTCTTTTTTTAGTTGAATTACATTTGTGCATACATATGTGTTCCTCATCAAAGGTATTCAGGTGGATATCTGCTCTCCGTCCATGTCAAAGTTTGTTGGAGAAACACTCCCACATTTTCTGGTCTGTCTGACTGGCTTCCTCAGGGAGAGAGATGAAGGGAATAATCGAAAAAGGGCCACATGTGCTGTTAAGCTAATGTGTTAGACACCATTTAACAGACCATTTGCCCATTCAGGGAAAGCAGAATTACAAAATATAATCCAATCTAACCAGGAGAGCCACAACACCGCTCCTGATTGTAAGACGAGGTCTCAATACACTATTCACTTAAGGTACAAACATTTACCTGCTTTTATTTATTTATTTATTCATTTTTATTAAACGTTGCTTTCTTTGGTAAGTGGTAGAATTCTTTTTCTTTTTCAAATAAGGACACTCAACTGAGGCACTGTAGTTACACATAGCAGTGCTCTACTAAAGCGGTTATTATTAAAACTATATTTTTGAACCCAAGAGTCCAAATTATTTTAAGTCAAAGGAAAAATAGTTAGCCAACTCAAGTATATTGGAAAGTGATTAGCAATTGTTTGCATAAAATATGCAAACATTCCACAAACATCCACACTTTACCCTGTGTGAGATGTACAATTAATCCCCATGAACATTCTTTGGTCTCTATTTGGCACATGTTTACACATGCCCGCACACAAATTCCCAGATCATCATTATTTTACTATTTTACATTTGTCGTTGCATCAAAATACTTTACTTTTATTTATTTATTCATTTATTTATATATTCACTTATTAATTATTATGTAATATATCAATAAATAAATAAAAAAAAATGATAAAAACAGTAATGACAGTGATTAAGATTTTGAGAAATATGCCAATAAAACTTTACACTCAAAAAGAAACCACAAGTGACATTTCCTGCTTGGGTAGAAACATGTATTTTTTGTGCTAGGAAAATGAAGACTTCAGTGCGAGGTCTCCAGAGGATATCAATCAATTAAGTAATTAATTTCCAAAACCGGATATGATGTCAAGTAAAAAGAAAAAAGTATTTAGACAAAACAAATGTCAAAAACACTACTGGAAACTGTTAGTCATGAGGCTGTGGGCGGAGCAATCTTCACTTCTCATCTATCAATCTCATTTACAAAACAATCAGTTCCTCTGTCAGCGACATTACGACAAAAAATGTTGGATCAATTCAGTTAACCTCCTTTCCGACCCGAGCAGTCATAGAAATCAAATCTATTAAATCAACTAGAGGACTGAGCAATTCAAAAGATTAGAGGTTGTCATGAAATATAATTCATTACCCCACTTACTCATTAACACTGAATATTATATAAATAACCAGGCCCAAACTTAATCATTTTACCATTAGCTAATGTCAGTCATTTGGACTGCTGGAATATATTCCAGTCAATATCAATTACACAAATCTTAACGGAATATCAAGGCGGACTGCATACCTTGTTCTTTGAGCCTATGCCTATTTGAGAACAGGAAACAGGGTGAGGAATAGTGGCCTATACTGTTGGCCTACCACAAATCTCAGGGGTGCCACAGCCTTCCACAAGCAGTCACACGGTGCATGGATGTTAGTAATGGTGCTGATGGAAACAGTGTTATTTTGGGAAATCTAGTCGTTCAATCTTTCAATCTGTCATTTTAAAACGTTTAAACCAGGCAGTCTAAACACTTTGCTGTTGTCAATCAGCATGCGTCTTGCTTTCATCCAGCTGTATTAAACCAATATTGACCAACATTAAACTTTCATGCATGTGATTTACTGTTTCCCGTGATTTTGATTACAGTGTAAATACATAAATGCTATTTTTTTGTGTTTGTGTGTGTGCTAGATGGTTAATCAATAATGCAACTTCCTCTGCAGAATGAATATTGGTCTAAATAGGTGAAAATACCGGTGCATTTAAGAATTTTACCTCTTGTGTACTGTATTGTACTGGCAGTGTTTTTTTTTTGTTTGTTTGTTTTGTTTTTTTTTAACGCAGAATGCATTATATTTTTCTTGAATTTAAATGACTGGCATGATATTTATGGTGTATGTATGAACCTACAGAAAGTAGTTTGCTGTATGTGAACATGGATCAAGACAGATGTTTAAGAAAACAAAACAAAACAACAACAACAAAAAAAAACTATTAAACAAAGTTTATAACTGCAGAAACAAAGTTAATTATGAATATTATGGGTTTTTTTTAAATATAGTATTTAAATATAGTTTTAATATAGTATTTTTTTGTTAATAAAATAATGCCATTTACATTTGAAAAGCCAACTTATACCAGAGCTAATGGTGAGCTTGAGGAAATGAGGTTCTCATTTTTAAGTTTCCTTAAGAGGTTTTTCTTTTGACTTGTTCAGCTCTTTAATAGAAATCTTTTTTCAATGTGACCATTATGTCTTTTTTTTTCCAGCTGCCTGTAATTGTATTTTAAGCCCTCATTATTCCAACCCAGTAGCACTTCAAGGTCTGAGTGATAAAAAGGTACGTTAATTAAAACAGCGCTATCCCAAATTCAAGCTGTCTTTATCTTTTTCTTTTCTCTGTCTTCACACCCATTTTTTCTCCATTTTACTGCTTTTTCCTCATCTGGGTAAGCTGTTTGCAGTTCGAAACAGTCTTGGTACAGAGAGATGAACAGGTGGGAGGAAGAAGCGTGGTGTCGGCAGGCTTCTATAATTCCATGCTCGTCTGGCTTTGAAGGAAACGGCACAGCTGGACGGAATAGCGGCAGCGCCTCGAGTCTACAGCATCTCCATGGAAATGCTTTCGCATTGTCTCTGAGGTCCAGCGACAGATTTAAAAGTTTTCCCACTATGCACCAAAGGTGAGCTACAAATGAAACATGTGAAAGAAAAAGAGATTTTCTTTGTGAAAATTGTGTGACTCATTTCAGAGGGAGAAAGGAACAGAGTACATGGTCGGGGAAGACATTTTTAAAGCAAGAGGTAAAGAAAGTTTCACGGACACAGTAAATCTGCAGCTGGGGTTACGTTGCAAACCTCGTGACCCAGAGAATACCAAAATGACAGCCACAATCTGGCAACAGAGCTGCTGTCTGTGAACTCTGGCTGACAGCAGCTATGACATCAGCATAAGATCTGATCACTCATGATAGTCTCACGTAGACTGACTTTTGACTATTGAGACAAAGTCTGTTCTGCTTTACAGCAGATTCGGGCCAAGAGCCACCCAGTTAGACAGGAAAAGACTGTCTGACCACATGTAAAACAGTCAACCACAGTTTGTTTTGTTTTATAAAACATTTAGGAGTGGGTAAATCTGAAGTCAATGAGAGCACAATAACAGACCACCATGAAAAAAAAATTATCTGTATCATGACAACTCGTTTAGCATGGCAATAGATATGACAAAGTGAATGTATTGGTCTTGGGGAAATAGATCTGCAACACTGCTGAAGAGCAAGTACAGAGACTTGCTACTGCCAAGACATTCACAGACATTTTGCTGTGAGGATCTAAGACATGCAGCTGCTGGACATATAACACACATGAAATAACCTCCTGTAACATATCTTTAAAGGTGGAGCTGGGGAACATGGAGGGTTTTCAGAGGAACTTTGAAAGTGTACTGCAAACTGCTTCAGCAAACACTGAACAACTATTTAAATATGGCTATACTGCTATAATACTGCTATAATAAACTATTATATAAACTGCAAATAATCTAATACTAAAACTGTAACAGTGCAACAATATTTGTCAATGGTATAAATTCACTGTAAGTGTTACATATTTGTTACATCGACAAGCTGGAGTTCCAACACATTCTCATCCCAAGACGTCATCTAACTGACGCTTTCGACCATACGTCGACATCCAACGTTTTAGGGTAGCCTTTAATGTCAGTTAGATGATGATCCTCTAGCATCACCTTTAGCTTTAGCGTCAGTTAGATGACTCGGGTAGGTTTAGGTCTGGGGTAGGGTTAGGATTAGATAGCACCATCTAACCGATGTTAAAGGGTACCCTAAAACGTTGAATGTTAACGTATGGTCAAAAGCATCAGTTATATGACGTCTTGGGATGAGAACGCACAGGGAGTTCCCATCCATGATCTCCACAAGAGGGCACCCCTCCCAACTCTCTTGCTTTCCCATCATTATAGGAACTTCAATTCCCATAACCCATTGCCTGGACTCATTATGTTTGATTACATCCAACTGTGTCTCATCGTCTTGTTAATGCCTGCCTATTTACCCCGTGTTTTCACTCTTTGCAAAGTCTTGTATGCTGTTACATGTTCATCCCAAGTCTCAGACCAGTTCGTAAAAATAATTGTTCTGCCTGTCCAGATAGTATATATATATATATATATATATATATACATACATACATAAATAAATAGACCTGTTTTGTGATTTTCACTGTCCAAAAACAAATAAATAGTTGAGACATGCTGCTTTCCCTGTTTCCAAGTGCATCCTGTTCATTTGTCTCAGAGCTGACCATAGACAACCCATTTAATCAATGCAGCCACAAGCTAGTTTCACCCATAATGCAGTCTTTGAATCCAACACTTTCTGTTCCAGATGATTTACTGCTCTCTGTCAGTCTCAACGCTGATTCTTCCTGCAGAACGATCAACCTGTCAACCTCTTCTACGTCTCCACCAGCAACCCCGCCTGAAGAACAGTCATCCTTTATGAGCCTTCCTAGGGCGTCCCCCATCTCAACATCACCTCCACCCCAGAGGAAACAGAAGAGAGGACGGATGGAGTTACAGTGGCCAGGCGGGGAGCAGGTGACCTGGGCTAGCAGAGGAACAGCCTGCTGGGTCTGAAGTTGGAATTTGGAGGTTCAAACTCAACAGTGAATAACAACCTCTAGACTGAACAAACAGCAGGAGAGAGAGAAGGATGAGAGATAAAGAGTTTTATTATTTCCAGTAATTTCATTTGTTTAATTGTTAAGGTTGCAATGAAACAGGTGTAATGACATCCTTTCTTCAGCATCATATTACTGTATACGAGTGAAACATTATTATTTTTCTTGTTTCTCTGTCCATTGGTTGTTTAAAAATCCCACTAGTTGATTATGGAGGGACAGGTTTTGAGTTGGCTAAATGATTGGAGAGGTCTAACACATGTACATTGATCATTTTAATCTATAGCATTTACACAATATGGTGAATTTTCAATTCATCCTGACTTTAATTGCAACTAGGGAAAAAAAAATCATAAGTGATATCTCTTAGTAGTTGTGTTCATTTTTTTCTGTACTGCTAGCATCAGTGTTAGGCTCGAATAAACAGAGTCATATTTTGAGCACCACAGGGCCACTCTATATGTTCACACTTTGTGTTTACAGCTGGGAAAGTATTGCACTGAAATAACAGCATTTTTTAAATGTTCAGTTCTAACAGGAAAACAATTCTAGATAAGTAAACTTATAATTATACTTTTTTTACTGTGGTAAGTTATTAGAAGATAACCAGCATCTCATTTAAAAGACTTTGAGAGAGATTCGTTTCTCGAAAGATAAGAGGATGAGAACTGTGTTCTCATGTAAACCACAAACACTTCCATCATTACCAGACGGTCATATTAGAGAGCATCAATATCTTTGATTTCATTCTCTCAATTTACAATCTTTCACTTAATTATTCACTAAAGTCAAATTTCATCTTCATTTGGCTCTTGTATTTCCCTATAATCAATTTGACTTTGTACCACATTTGTAATAGGGTAATTACAACTTTCCATAAAACATTCCTGTAAATCGTATCTTAATGGAGAATATGCTTACTGATGTCTAAACAGAATTCCCTTCCTAATATGTGGGTAGAGTGAAAACGCCCCATACTGTTTTTCCCAAAATAACCAGTAGATAAAGTCAAGATACGTTTTTGTTGTTGCTATGTTGACAAGACTGAAATATTTGCTGTGAAGCTTACACTGGTGATGTACCTGAGAGAAAATAGATTTCATGTTGAGTGATCTAATTTTCAGCAGTAATAAAATATGTGTTTTAAAGCTTGTTGTTTTGCAGAACATCACAGTTATGGAGTGAGGGAGGTACATGTTATATAAGGGAAAATATAATTATATTTTTACAATGATTTTTTTCCCCCAAACCTATTCTGTGGGGTAAAACACCCCCAGAGGGCATTGCTTCCCACAATTAAAATGACTGTATTTACCATTGTCTGAACATCCCATCCTTTGTCTATCCATTTAATGTAATTAGGTGGTTAAAAAATGTTGACTATATATTTTTTTTTAAAAATACCATCAGCTAACACTATTTTTTTTTTTTTCAAATAGGCTCATTTTCACCATGCTTAATTAAGAAATATTCATACTTATCAACTGTTATGTTGGCTTGTCTTTTTTGATTTTAAGCTAAAACTGATTCTACTCGCTGTGAATGTTTTCAGAATGGGGGCACTTTACCCCACCTTTCTTTCATTCTCTCATCTCCCCCTCTTTTCCAATCCCTCATTTTGCGAGGTTATCACGAGTTACTCAGGGCACTGCCGTGCTTAAGAAAACAAAGTCTGTCTGGCCGTGTAATAGACCGTCACAGTTGGGCTCTGCTGAAGGAGGTGTCATCTAGAGTACACCAGGCAGCACGTCTGCTTCTCATTCTATCTATTTATTTATGATTCAGAGAGACAGAGAAAGAAGGATAGGTTAGGGTTAAATGAATAGTTTACCCAAAAATGGAAATTGTGTCTTTATTTCCTCAACCTTTCCCAACCGGCTACTCTTTTTTTTTTTTTATTTAAAACTATGAAAGTGGATGGGGACCAAGGACCAAGAAACAAATCACACGGGTTTGGAATGACATGAAAATGATAAATGATGACAGAATTTTAAATTCTGGCAATTCCAGTAAGATTTGTCTTTATAAATCACCAGACCTCACTAAACTTACAAACACTGAAATGCCCTATCAAGAACGCCGCCTGTGTCGACAAGTCTATTTTGAGGTTAATATGTTCTGCACCTCTAATGAAAAGACGGCTTGGTTAGGAAATGTGCATATTGACTAAACCGTGGCTATTCAAGACACTTGACTTGTACCATTCCAACTTCCAGAAGACAGTGAATACAAATACTGACCTGGTTTTTAAAAAGCGTGGATATTACCTGAACTACTTCTAAATATAAAGATGGAGGAGAATGAAAATAGAGAGAACAATAAATAAATACTATTTCAAAAGAAGACAAAGTGCTTGCGAGGCAGCAATACAGTGGTGTTAAAGGTTTAGGTGAGTTAGATTTTAGGCTTTGAATCTATGTAAATGCTCACAATTCAGTATGCACATGAATACAAGACAAAAGAGCAACCATAAACCATGTTTATTGAGAAAGCACAGGACAGCTTTCCACAAAGATGGAGTCATTCTCTCTCCCTCTGTCTCTTTCAGTCCTTTATTTAGTCTTTGTCATGACCATGAAAACCACCAAACCACCATGCACATACATTTAACACAGCTGGGTGAACCTGAGCAAACAGAGGTTTACTAACATAAATAAACGCAAACCAAAAAAGTTCCTTTCTGTACACAGAAGCAAAACAAACACAGATCAAATCAAAGCCACAAAGCTAGTGGAGAGACCCGCTGGTAGACTTACAACATAGCTCTCAGTTATCATTCATCATGGTCAAGAAAAAAACAAACAAACACATATTTTATATCCTTAGGCTGATTAATGGCAGATGTGAAGATATTTTTTGAGATTGTTGTTAAGCACCATGCATTGATTTAGTGTGTGGTGAGAATATGTCACTTAATGTTTTAGGGTACAGATTTTGTCCTTTAAATGAATGAGCTGAATTCTCAATCACATCAGCCTCTCATTGATATAAGCACAATTTCCTTCATAATCAAAGAGATAATGACATTTCTCCTGAGAGAGAGAGAGAGAGAGAGAGAGAAAGACGGATAGTGAGAGACAGTCAGCGAGAGCGGATGCCGGTTTGTTTAGCACTCATTAAGAAAGCATTAGTCATGTGCTCAGAGCTTTGATTACATTTTGGCCATGAAGTGATGGACAGGAAGACAGAGATAGCGTGTGAAAGAAATACATCCCACTGTTTTCACCACTGCTTAGCAAGAGTTTGAACAGTTCTTTCACGGACGATCCACTTCAAAAATGCTGACACCAGATTTGAGGGGCTTAGGATGGGTTCTTACTACTGTTATTATTGTTCAAGCCTTCGACTTATAATCTCAGACCTGCTGCAGGGATCCAAAGAGTAAAACCAACCAACCAACCAACCAACCAACCAACCAACCTACCTACCTACCTTTCTACCTAGCTCCTTAT
Organism: Cyprinella lutrensis; assembly: GCA_027497675.1. Taxonomy (NCBI): domain Eukaryota; kingdom Metazoa; phylum Chordata; class Actinopteri; order Cypriniformes; family Leuciscidae; genus Cyprinella; species Cyprinella lutrensis. The sequence continues at coordinate 16,210,055 of JAOTRC010000043.1, forward strand.
ATATCTTTTTTTTTTTTTTTTTTGCCTTTTATTAAAAAAAAAAATGCTTGCAGTTATTTATGTGACTATTCGGTTGTTTGCATAGCTGAATTGAATAATATGAATTTTGGGATGCGGACTCATGTTATGTTTATTTTTAAAAACAGGTAAAATAAATTGAAATAAAAGCAAAGCACTTCTGACCAATTTGAGCTACATATTTTTTATACTATCTTTTAAAAGTTTGGGGTCAGTGCCATAAATAACAAATTTGTCTGTTGGATCAAATCATTTTTGTCTCTTGGATCATGTCCTTGTTTTAGATTTTCTGATTTTGGAGGGAATTTTGATCAAACATTTAAAACATTCTCACAGACTACTCGGATGATTTCCATAAAATTCTGCATGAAAGAAAGTGCTCTACTTCATATTTACCAAAAAAAAATCTGAAACCAATAAAATGTCATCTTAGCCAGTCTTTCACACTTCTCCATCTCCACTCTGACACACCAAACCAAACTGGCTATATTATATCAATGTGATGTCTTATTTTATTACAGCAGCTCTTGGATCAGCCACACCATGTCTTTTTACAATTTCCCACAGGTCTCGTTCATATCCATTCCTCATGAAAAAGAGATCCACGTCTATAAACTTTTATCGTTTCTCTTATACCCGCACCATTCCTTGTGGAAACTCTTGTTGTAAAGTGATACAGATCACATCAGCTTCAAATATTATTTTAAAGCCATATTATTTTGAGAGGCTGAAGAAATACAGCTGTGGAGTCAAGCTGAAATCAGCTGGGCAGATATATTTATGATTCCCATTCCTTCTGCTCTTGAGTGTCTTTTCATCTTTTCCTCCATGTAAGTTCATCTGTTCATTTCAACAGTGATGCGATAGATAGAGTTCACACAGACGAGGCAGGTGAGATTTTTACGTTTCGGATTAATTGAGCATCTGTTCCTGCACTTTTGTCCTGTTCATCTTTTATATGTGTTCATAAACTTATGATTACGTAACACAAATATTATGGACAATAATTGATTATTATTGTGATTTTTAAAAATAATAATAAAAAAATACTCAGCCTCTAGTTCCATGTGGTTTAGAATTTTATTCTGCCAAGGAACACAAAAGAAGATAGGCCTACTTATTGAAGAATTAATAAACAGTTATTTTTCCCAAACAATGGCAGACCACGACTGAATAAAGAAAGACTTTCAATGCTTTGAATTGTATTAAAAAAAGCTATTGTGTGGCTTCAGGTTACTTTGGATATAGTGCATGAGTGGCGTGTTCTACCTTTAAATCTGTAACTTTTGTTTGTTTGTTTATTTTCTCATACCCATTCACTTTCATTGTACAAAAAGTGAAAAGAGCTGCTTGGATATTGAGCTCACTTCTTTTGATTTCCACAGGGGGAAAAAATAGTCACTGGTTTAGAGATCAACCCGATCTCATGAGAATTCGTACGAATTTTACGAGGTGGCTCATTCGTAACAATTCATACGACCTCACTCGTACAAATTAGTACGATTTTTGCTAAATTGTACATATTTTACGAATTGGCCAATTCATATGAATTCGTACGAATGACCTACCCCTGACCCCACCCCTAAACCTACCCATCACGTGGGTTTGGACAAATCGGACAAAATCTAACAATTGAGAAAATTGCCTTTAAAGGTTTACATTTCTGTTGGCGATTGTGCTTCATCCACTAACAAAAATAAAAATTTGATATATTTAAGTCAGGACATTTATTAAATATCTTCATGGACCAAGATCTTTACTTTATATCGTAATGAGTTTGGCATAAAAGAGAAAACGATCATTTTGTCCCATTCAGTGTTTTGTTGGCTGTTGCCACATATATACCCGTGCAACTTAAGACTGGTTTTGTGATCCAGGATCACATATTTGCATGAACTTTCACTTTAATACACACACACACTAGTTTGCACAAGAGAAACAATGAAACACACACACACACAAATACGCTCTTTAGTGCAGTGTTGATGAAAGCTGATGTCATTAGAGTTGATCTCATGTGGCACTGGAGAGGTCGGTAATGAAAATCAATAAAACCAGCCCTGCAAAGCCGCCTATTGTCAACTTGTATAAATCCAGAGCCTGCCTAGAGAAAGCCCAAGTGACTGTGAGAAAAAAGAAGAAAAGGATACGAAGAAGCAAACACCTCACTCAGTTAAACACGCTTGCTGCCGTTGGTCTCACCCATGCTGTGAAAGCGTCTGGAGTTGTAGATCTTCGCCTATGAGCATGAGCTACTCAAACCCACAAATCCTCACCGAGGTACAGACAAGCAAGGATGTATTATTTAGTGACTAACCAATCATACACTTGTCCTTCTGCAGACCCCCAACTGAAGAACATGGTATATCAGCGCAAAAGAAAGAAAAAAAAAGCTGCAAAATCTGTTGCAAAAAGCAACCTGGATGTTGGTTGCCTGGGCTTATATGAAGTTTTTTTTTTTTTTTTTTTAGACAGGTACATCTATGCAAATTAAAGCAAGCAGTAGTTCTCTTGGCCAAAATCACGTTCAGTGGGATTCCAGTCAATTACTTGGTCAAAATTTAAAAAATGGTGGTAGGGAGGAAGTGGGGCAGCGACTCTAGCCAAACTCCTGATTTCTAATGACGATGACAATAGTAATTCATCAATCGAATGGTATTTTAAAGAGCCAATTGAGGTCTCTAGATCACACTGGTGTAACAATTTTAAACAATAAAGTAGGCCTACTTTGGTGTCTGACGCTTTTACACTCTTAAACATCAGCAGCTCCAACAAAAGCCTTTCTTTATTAATTAGAGGAAACTTCAGCGAGAGGACATCACAGATAATATCTTGAAGAGAAGTCTATCAACATTTCCCTAGATATTTCATAATTATGTTCCCCGAGTGTCCAAAGAACAATCGCTCATAATAGGCGAGGTGTTGGAGAAGTCCTTTGTGTGTGATAATGAATTTACCTGTCTTAATCTGGGACACCATTAATAGGAGATCTCAAATGAGTTACCATGGAGAAAACTGTAGACAACGAGAAAGAAATTGGTGCTCACACAATGATGTGCTCTAGAGATTGTCTTCATGTTAATGTGCCCATTCAGCGCGCACACACACAGGCTCCAACATCTCTCTCATGTCATCAATCAATCTTTATCAGTCTCCAGGAACGAGGGAAGGAAAGTGATAGGAGAGCAGGAGTGAAAATGGATGCGGCTTCCACAAAGCCAAACAACCCCATCCATAAACACCAGCCCAACCCTCCAAAAAATGACACGTCAGTCAGCAGCGACCTCAAGTTTCCAACCTTCATTTCAAGAGTTTGTTTGCTGCTGCTGCCGCCGCCTTATAAATACGCACATTTCCTCAGGAGAGAGAAGAGAAATTGAGGAAAAGGAGGAGAAAAGGCAGAATATTGCTGGCCCATGCTAATAAAAATCTTCATCCTGCAAGCTCATTTTTCAGAGTGCCCTTTGACGAGAGCATGTAAATAGAGATGGCGGCTCACCGAGCGCTTGCCAAAGACATTGGCTCACTTTGTGTGTTCAAGACCCACTAAAATTCTGATCGGTCTCCCTAAAAGCCTTTCTGTGCTTCCTCTTCTTTCTATTTCTCCCTCCCGTTCTGAATAAAACCATATTGCACTTACTTGTCCTGCTGGCTAATAAAGTCAAGCTAATTCCCTTAAAGTGGCCACTGGACTTGTAAACAGATTTATGACAAATGCAAACAATGCTAATGGATGAACGGCAAGCAGAAAAGGGCCTAATTCCAGAAACAATATATCAGGGCTATTGCTTACTAGGAATGCTTGAAGTGACTCAATCCACAGTAAACTGCCCGAAGAATGGTATAAAATAGCTTTTCTTTCACCCGTTTCACTTTTCTTTCGCAAATCTTACGTTTTGCAAAACTGTAACTTAATTAGCTGTTTTTCAAATCAACATTTTTAGTTCTTTTTCTTGCTGAGATTTGACACTGCAAACACAGAAAAACAAAATTTTAGCTGTGCATGCCAAGGACCACATGCATTTTTTTTTACTGTGGAGACCCAAAAGAACGGGACTTTCAAAGGAAAACCTCAAAGATTGTCTCAGATATTTTTGTTTAAAGTTCACATTTTTGAAAAGCCTGCCGCTAGCTTTGCTCGTGACATTTGATGTGCTGAAATGAAAAGAAGCAATAAAAGATGATTTGTGTTTATCACAGGTTCACGTTTAAAGTCTGTTTAGAGAGAACGGTGTCGTCTTAGCGGCCCCGGTTTTAATAACAAATGATCATTTCGACGTTAATGAATCAATCAAAACTAACTTTAGCTGGAAAATAACATTATAGAAGAACCGCTATGAAACCAAACCAATTTCTGTTACCTTATATTTAAAGCTATATGTGTATGTAAAGCTTTGATTGGGCCCCTGATCTGAACTTGAACAGTGTTCTGTTATTGGACTAACGTGCTAGTCACAGTCCATTTCGCAATTGCAGATTTTGAACAGAGATGGCGACAAAGAGGAAAAATGCCAGAATGCAGCTTTAAATTAGCCTGGATGCCAGCCCGAACTCCGCCCACAACATTTTTTGGATGGGAAGTTCGGTCTGGACTCAATCCATTGAGGAGAAATTATGATCGGTTTAGAAATCATCGTGCCAATCAAATTGCCAGGGCAGGCTTTATACGATGATTGACAGGTGGTCTTCAGTAACGTAATCCTCAGTCTAGAAAGCTCCAAATTCAAAATTAATTTCACATTTCTTCTACATAAGTTACCAATTTTAAATACACATTCATCTTTCCAGAGGTGAAGTGACCCTTTAAAGCTTATTTCAGTCAAGCAGAAGCATCTTGTTAGATTAGGACTTATTTTAGAGGAATCTGAGGGTTTCACTCCCTGATCATTGCCACAGCAATACACAGATATATGGACTTGGGAAAATAGAATCAGGAACCAAAATTAGTGTGAAGGGACGCAAGAGGAGCACGTAACCCCGTCACTAATCAGATTACACAGGATTATGTCTCTTGCGTCTGCTGAAGTCTTGGTCTGTGAACATGCCATCGGATGACCAGCTGAAGAGAAACAAACCAACACACTTTTATATCCACTGAAGTTGAACAGGGATCACTGAATCATTCAAGTGTTATATCAAGGTATTTACCAGCTTCACTGTTTTTGCAGAAGTAAATAGCAGAATAGATTCCTCTTTCACTCAAAGCCACAGCGGTTGGCAGTCACTCACGAGTCTTTAAAAAACCTGAGTCAGAATTTAAGGACTTAATATACAGAATTATGCTTGAATTGATTCCATGTCTGTATTGCAGGCACCATGTGAAATCTCCATAAAATGCCTACGTGTGTGTGGTCAGCAGTCGTCTGGACTCTCAAGGGCCTGTTGTGCACATGGAGGTTTTTCTGGGTGATTGTGTACTCCTCAGTTAAAGAAGACCTATTATGCCCTTCCAACCCGATCTCACGGCAATTTCTATGAATTTTTACGAGGTGGTTAATTCGTACAAATTTGTACGATTTTTGCTTAATCGTACGTATTTTACGAGTTACCCATGTACGAATGACCTACCCTTGACCCCGCCCCTAAACCTAATGGTCACTGGGGTTTTGACAAATTGTACGAATTCATGAGGTCATTTGTATGATTCAGAAACATTTTACTCACTTGTAATTTGTACGAATTGGTCATGAGATAGCGTTGGCCCTTCTTCAAAGTCTTGCTGTTGTTTTTGGTCTCTACTAGAGCAGGTTTTCCATCTTGAGTGTTGACTATTTTCCTCATATTCTCCATTGTTGCAGCTCCTCTCTTCCCAGTCTGTCAGTAACGCTCTAGGGTGCGTTTCCCGAAAGCATCGTTAGCCAACTATGGTTGCAATTTCCATTGAACTCTATTGGTAACAATGGAACTTGTGTCCATTGTTGGCTAAGAATGCTTTCAGGAAACACACCCCTTTTTAGTTCCTGTCTCTATAGAGATGGTAAGTCCCGCCCATCCGTAAAACTCCAAGTGGACCTCTAGGCTGAAAAAGCGTCAATGCAAGTGAATGAGAGAAAATAATTGTTTTCTGATCCCGTTTGGATTGTGCCATGAATGTGAACATATGTTGTCTGTGAATTTTTTATGTAATTTCTCATGTAACGAGTTTGACAGTTTATTGGACGATTCGTTGGCTAGCAGTTGAATAGACATAACGAGAAAGACTACACGTCGCATATGTGACGTCGCCTCATCACACATTTTCCCTCCACAAATCACGGTGCGATAATCTAAGGAATTAGATCGAGATGCCTGTGTGTTTTGTACCCAAATGTCACCATTCAAACAATGGTTTGTTTAACGGGATCCGTGTGCTAGTGGTGGTGACGTATATCAAACGCGTCAAAAGCAGGAAGAGTTGTAGTCCACAAAGTGCTCTCTCACAAAGTCTAACCGTAAGAAAATTCTACCTGCTAAATTGTAGCATTCTTTACACAAAAAATTATATGAAAAATTTCACAGACAACATATGTTCACATTCATTGCAAAACTCATACGAGATTAGAAAATAATCATTTTCTCTCATTCACTTGCATTGATGATTTTTCAAGCTAGAGGTCCAGAGGGGTAAGCGGAAGGGGCGGGACTTACCAGCTCTTTGAAGCCCCTCCTTCTGAAAAGCACACTGTGCTCTGATTGGTCGGCTGGAGCAAAGTGTTGTGATTGGTTGAGCACTTCCAGCGTGTTTGGCAAATGTTCCGCCTCTTTAGCCTGGGTTTCCCCATTCTGCCTTGCCGCAGCGCAATTTTATTCACGCTGATAGGCAGTCTGGATACCATGAACCAAATTTTCCCCTGAAATAGGGAACCAATCACAGAACGGGGAGGGAGCAAAAGCACATTTGGTAGACATACAGGCGCATTTGATAGAGATTCGTATCACCCAAATATACGGCTGTGGAAATTCGTAAACCACGCCTCAAATACGAGAAAATTAACATGTGGTTTCCAGACCACGTTTTATTCTCAACGATACGTGGTCTGGCGTTAGCCAGGCTACCGCCTCTTACCATAACCGCCAGTTTAACACACTACTAACTAACTCAACCAGGCCCTGCCCCTTTATTCTGTGTTTGAATTATTAAAATGAGGAATACTGGGATGAGTTTTGTTCACTTACGAAACTCAAGACTACAATAGAGGCGTTTCAGAATAACTGGAGCTTCGCAAAGCTTTTTCATGCTCAAACAGCAACATGCGAATGTAAATAAATTGTATACATATTGCTTATTCCAGTTAGTACTGGTAAATTGAAACAAAAGTTATTTGTTTGTACTGTAGGTCAGCCCATATTGTGCTCTAAAGTCTGCCCCATGGACGGAGAATGCCTCAGACACTGCCCATAAACTGACCACAGGTAAATCCAGACATCCAGCATTGAACAGTCATTAAATATTATTTTAATTCTGCTGATTGTTTTACAACTGTATGGTAAATGTTTTAACTCCACCAATACATCATACCATGTGGAATAACATAAAAATATTTACATGCAAGAAGCATGTTATGTCCATACCTGTCCAATAGATGGCAGGCTAGTTTTGTATGAAAAATAGTCTGACAAAATGACATAGCAGAACTCATAAATGAAGGGTCCTTAAAGGGAAAATTAACAATCTGTCACTGATTCCTTGGACCCTTATCTTTTCCAAAACCCCTATGACTTGTTTTCTTCTGTGGAACATTATATTGTGAAGAACGTTTTTGTCCATCCAAAACAACACTGACATTCATTGAGAATTTACTTAAAACAAGAATACAGATTTTTGCGTTCCACTAGAAAACCACAGAGGTTTCATACAACATGCAAGTGAGAAAATTAATTTTTTAGGTGGACTACCCTATTAAGCGTTTGATTTGCATTTGTCAAAGTATTAAGCCTTTCATAAATCTGGAGTTTTCCAAGGTGTCAAGCATCTCATAGGGACAGACGTGAACACAGTCTCTGAGAAGAAGGCTAGAACAGAAAACTGTGTTCAGCGTGAAAGCCTGCACAAGAGACTGTTAAAGGCTGAAGGGGAGATCCAGGAGCTGAAGATAGAGATCGCAAACCAGAGAGCATCATGGGAGATGCGGTTTGTGGAGCTGCGAAGGAGACAACGTGATCTGAGAGACCAGGTGTGTGCGTCTAATAACGTCTCGTCCTTCGGATGAGACGTTAAACCGAGGTCCTGACTCTCTGTGGTCATAAAAAATCCCAGGATGTCTTTCGAAAGA
>JAOTRC010000043.1:16234611-16245380 GCA_027497675.1 Cyprinella lutrensis
CATGTCCATCCCTTTATGGCCACCATGTACCCATACTCTGATGGCTACTTCCAGCAGGATAATGCACCAAAGCTCGAATCATTTCAAATTGGTTTCTTGAACATGAAACCATATCTCAACACAGTCACCAGATCTCAACCCAATAGAGCATCTTTGAGATTTGGTGGAATGGGAGCTTCGTGCCCTGGATGTGCATCCCACAAATCTCCATCAAATGCAATCTAATCCATATGGGCCAACATTTCTAAAGAATATTTTCAGCACCTTGTTGAATCAATGCATAGAATTAAGGCAGATCTGAAGGCAAAGGAGGGTCAAATACAGTATTGGTATAGTGTTCCTAATAATCCTTTAGGTGAATACACAGTATTCAGAGATGAGAAGGAGGCTAGAAAGAACTGCTGGCACAGAAGAGATAAGAGACAGAGAAAAGAGCTGAAAATGGGAGATCAGTGTAGATGTAAGAAGAGAAGATGCAGCAGTCTCAGAGTCTTGTGGCCAGCAGGTAGAGAGCCACCTACTCCCGTCGTCATGGAGCTTGTGTGCATGGCAACATGGAGGAAATAAACACTCTCTTTTCTCCTGCATCCTCCTCCAGGCTGTCTGTGATCCTGTTAATGCTGACAGATGCATTCCTCCCAGCGTCCTACACGACAGCATGTGTGCTCACTTCGGAGAGGTGAAGCTATCATAAAGGCCACTTTTAGTACAGCTCTGCTTATTACAAATATCATATTCACTGTCAGAAATTAGAGCGCTTTTTGTAAATGGCTCTGGACAATAGTGTCAGCTAAAAACATAAGAAAACTCATCAGGAAATAAACATCAGGCCTGGTGTATTTTTAGACTAACCTTAGCCTGACTAACCTGTTGTTGAGAGGGCTTCATTAGAGAGCTCTCTTGTTAAGTACTGTACAACTGACTACATTTCAGTGTTTTTTTGTGTTTCCGGCACTCTGACATATACAAAACATAGTCATTGGAATAAAATTAAAAGATAGATGTCAAACTTTTGTGATTCATATTATGATTATAGTAAAGAGATAACGGCATATGGATATGAACGTGTGATGTTTCACTGTTTGCGATGTCTAATTTGCATACAAAATGGATACTGCCACAGCATCTAATGCACAGCAGTAGGACATTACATTATACACATGTTAACCCCTTACCAGTCAGAAAAATCGAATTAGTTTCTTTTTCAGTTCAGAGAATCGGATCTGTTGGATTTATAAGGTCAATTCCTCCACTTCTCACGAAATACATGAAAGTAAGTGGTGAACTGGAAGAAGAATAGGGTGATCCCATGACGGTTAAGGGGTTAACTGTTGCACAAGAAATATACTACAGTCTTGTGGTGTGCTGATAACCAGTGCAACGCTTGTGATTTTTGCTTCACTGGAACGGTGTATTAACCAGTCAGCCACTAAAACCGGAACTATTCATTGTATAAAAAAGCGGTTACACAAACAAACTAATTATCTCCAATCAATCAAAACAAATGAACTGAAAATGTGTTCTATTGTGAATTTCTGACAGTCACAAAGAGAGATGAGGAGAGAAGAGAGAGAGATACAGAGAGAAAGAGACAAAAAGAGGAAAGGGGTGAGAAAGAAAGACAGAGATCATAGCAACAGAGGGTCGAGCTTCTTCAGTCTTGTGTGGATGTTATTTTTATCAGACTAGAGGCGAGCTCACAACTTTCACACTCGAGCAAAATAGAGAAGAGAAATGAAGAGGATGTTTCATCAAAAGCTCAAGAGGAAAGAGATGTACTTCAGCTGTAATGTAGTGCAGCAAGACCATCAGTGAACATGAAAGTTCACTGTTAGGGCTCGGTATTTTGACTTCAGGTTGATATATTGAAATTTAGTCCATGTGCTTTCGGAAACCTCCATCAGATTTATTTTCTCTGTTTTGATTCATTTAAAAAAAATCATCTCAATTTAACATGTACCTTTCTGCAACACTTTTGCTAATTTGTGCGATTGTTACATGCAAAACGAAGCATTGAGAAGTTTGTAAGTGTACGGACCGTTTAATAAGACGATATTTTATAAAGACAGTGCACTTCGGGTATACAGGTGGCGCCATCTTTGGAAAACAGTCTCGACAAGTCGAACCGCGCCACTACCATTCAAACGTACGGGTTCAGTAAGATCTTTTTGAAAGATGTTTTTGTCTCTTTTGGTCACCATAGATGCATTTAATTGATTGTACAATATACTGTTGTGAAATATTATTACAATTTAAACTAACTAAATAAAATACATATTTTTCTCATCCAAAATGTGAGTAAATGTGCCGTTTTAATACTGTTTTCAAGTGTTTCTTGCCTCAGAATCAGAGAATATGCCAAAACAAAAGCTGTTCTTTATTCAAACACTGCCCAAAAGAAAGTCCCATATTATTCCAATATGGCATTATCCAATTATAAAAGCACTGACCAAATTTCAAGGTCTATCATAACGCAGACAACGACTTTCAAAGCAGTCAACATGTCATCTAATTCCCAGAAGCCATGAAGACAAAAAATGTAAATAAAACAACTGTTAAGCAACATATAGTCATCAACTAGGATATCAGCTGCATAATGACTATGTAAATTGTGGACAAATTAAAGACAGTGTGTGTGTGTGTGTGCGTGTGTGTGTGTGTGTGTGTGTGTGTGTACACTCTTGACCCATTTAAAGAGACAAGCATTGTGTTGATCTCGCAGGATGAGAGGCGTACGTTCTCTATTGAGCGCAATGTGAATGGCTTATTAATTCTTATTATCTCGATCACTGCACACTAAAATGAGAAATGGAGACATTTTAAGTTGACTAATTGGCCTTAGGAGGGAGGCATGGTGGGTAGAGAATGAGAGAAAGAGAGATGATTGTCAAAACACTGGGGTCTGTGCAAATATCATTAAGTAAACCAGTGAGAAATAAAAAAAAAATAATGTGCTAAGGCATGTCTACTCAATTTTGGAGCAAAATTTTGGATTCCTACTTATTGTAGTATTATGAGGCAATGAGACTGTGCGGACAATGTGGCATGACCAAAAACTCAAATCACAGTATGAGCAGTGATGGGAATTATGGCAATATAAATAAACGACGTTACTACACAGCAAAATCCCCAGATTTAAATTAACTCTGTTTAGAAAACATTTGGTCCCCGTTAATGTAAGAGTGTTAATGTAACTCTGAATCAAAGTAAAGTTAATGAGATAATTAAGTGATTAGTTGAGCATTAGTGATGAACGCCTGCTGTTAACAAGCAGAATCGCTGAAGGAAAGAAAAAAAAAAAGAACTGACTTCCAGCTATTGTGTATAGATTTTTTTTTATGTGTGTAACGAAATTATTATTTTTTTTTTCAGTAAAGAGTAATCAATTGAATTACTGTTTCCCCCGTTACAACACCGTTACCGTTACTGACACTAAAATGTGACATTACTATAATTGAGCTCACTGAAGCGGTTTTCATTCGAGTAGTCTCTCTCTCTCATAGGACCAGGAAAGTTTTGTCTCTGATGTGTGTTTTTACAAGGCGCCGGACTGGACAAAAACAAACAGAACGTCGCAAGCGAGACTAAGTGTGTCCGAGAGCGAGCGACATTGCACGAGAGAGACCGAGTGTGTCCAAGCATAGTTTGTTTATCAATAAATTTCAGAATATTAGAATAATATTCGAAGAGTCTCTGTAGCCTGTTGGTATCATCTGCAACGTTTTAACTTGTTTACATAGTTATAAATTAAACCCAGAAAATAACCTGCAGGGAATGTTCCCAGAAACAACTTTGTTTGACTGGTTGTGAACACGTGTGGCAAACACAACTAGAATTTGGCTTAAAAGGCCTCTGATGATGACGTTCTCTGTAGGTTATAAAAATAGATATTACATTTTACTATTTTTTATTTATTTTTGGTACATTGTTTAGTATTATATTAAGAGCTCTTCTTGTTAAACTGTTTACTTTTTTGAGGAAGAAAATGCTTCAAGTAGGCTACAGTATGTCTACAAGTTGCGAAGTTGTGTGACAGTTTTATCTTCTTTTTTGCACTTCAAAGAGTGTACGTACATTTCGTATTATTATTATTTATTCATTTTTGGTACAGTTCTGAAGAAGCATAATTTATTTTTAGACTTATCTGTTGGCCTGTTGTGGTCTGTGCAATAAATATTAAAAGTTCTAAACCATATTTTGTTGTATTGTTCCACTGTAATATTTACAATATATATTGAATTAAATAGGTGTCTCTTACATTGTCCCGCAGCAACATTAAAATGGTGTAGATTAGTGTACAATGTTTTGATAATTCATTCTATTCAGTGTCCATTTCATTCATTTAACATACTATTGGAGGCATCCAAGTTAAAAATAATAATAATTATTTTTTTAAGTAACTCAATAGTTACTTTTCCAGGTAATTAGTTACTTTTATAATGATGTTATTCAGTTACTAACTCAGTTACTATTTGTGAGAAGTAACTACTAGCGACTTTAAAAAAAAAACAAAAAAAACTTCCCAACACTGAGAATGAATAAATCACTGTAAAAGAATATATCATAACATGGTTACCTTTTTTGGAAATTAACTAATATATCTTCTTTTTTATTTGAGGTTGGGGTCTATATTATTTGGAATAAGTTCCAATATTATGTTTTGGAAATAAGTATCTTATTCTAAATAGGGATGCATTTATTTGACACACAAACTGATACATAAGTTGGAAAAACAAAGAAAGTTCACTATGTAAAATAAATGCCATTATTAACATTACATGGAAGGATCTACAAGTAAAACACATTGATTTTGAGAACCTGTTATTTTGTGATAGCTATTGTGATTGTATTATGAAGAAAAGACTAACTTTAATTGTTATGTTGAGAAGAAAAGAAACATTAGCCAAAACATTTTTTTAAATATATTTTGCATATGTTTCTGTGAGGGTTATCATTATGTTTACAGAAAATATCATTAACCTGAAATGAAAATCAATGGAAGTCTATGTAATGTCCTCACATATTAGTATCGGGCCTATAAATCAAACTTACTTTACAACCATCAAGAGCTCACAGCTCAGAGAGCCAAAAACTTTCTGTCACATATCACAACTTTTCTTATCCGAGCATGTCTCGAAATCCCCTTCCCTTCTCCTAAAAGGCAGATTTGTTCTCTGCATATCTCTCAGTCAAATCTCCACACACCGCAAGCTGAAACCGGTGAGTGAAAGTGCTTCTTTCGAATGCTATCGCTTCAGGTAAGAGCTCTGCTTAGTTCTACTCTTTCAAACCACCTGGAAAACTTCCTGAAAGCGCCGACTTGATTGCAGACGGCTGATATAAACAGCCTTTATTTCCCTTTTTTATATACCTCACAGTCGTTGCTACTATCCATTTCTCCAGCGCCGATAATGGCTATTTTTTTTTCCTCAACTAAATGGAAAGACTAGACATTTTATCGCATCATTGTAAATGTATAGGCTTCTGTTTCTGGGGCCGTGATTGGCCAATGCGTGTTTAACATTCCCATACCTGCGATCTAATTGCGCGAAACAGCTTAAATTTTGTCGATAGAAGGTAAGGCTCTGGCCAAAAAACACTTTACTTGATGATGATTGGCTCAGAGCTGGATGATAGGCGACTCAGACGGCATGTCTAACTCACAGCGCTCTCAATGTGTCACAGCCACTAAAAACACACATTGAAATGGGTTAGATTATAGTGCTGGTGAACTGTGACGTAAAGCTCTTGGCTCCAGATATCCTGCGTGAATGTGTGTGTGTGTGTGTGTGCACGTTTTATCTCTGGCTCCAATCACCATTAAGTATCATCAAGACTTCTCAGAGGGACCTCACAGCAAGATCCATAGTGAGGAGATTCACAAACCTTTCTCCCTCTCCTTCTCTCTTTCGCCTCTGGCTGTATACCACATTAAAAAAGCATAAACTTCAAAGCTTAAACTTGCCGCACAAATTGCACTTCCTTTTCCAACTCTTTCAGAACTTTCGTAGAACATAAGCTCCAAATATTCATCCAGTCCTGTCAAAAAAAAAAAAAAAAAGACTGACATTGTAAAATTATCATCATCATTGTCTGTGTTATTACCAGAATTATAATATTCCCAAAAGTGCTGCAGCATAATCTTTAGCCTTGTATGCGTGTGGGTGTGACATCTATGATTACGGCCTTTCATCCTTTCATGCACCCCGAACACAAAAGAGAGAGAGAGAGAGAGAGAGAGAGAGAGAGAGAGAGAGAGAGAGAGAGAGAGAGAGAGAGAGAGAGAGAGAGAGATGTCAAAAAGATGAGAAGTAGTCTTTGAGTACTGTATGTCAGATTTACGTTGTAAACTGCACTGTAATTGATATGACCAAGGAAATATATAGAATCGCGGGGCAAGGTTTGCGTTGAACTGGACACGGATTGAACGGAGTACCCTTGAAGAAACTGTTGTCCAAAATAAATAAATAAATATGAATCTGTATATTTTAGCATACTTGTATACTATTATACAAGTATACGAGACTTGAGAACATTTTATTAGTATATTTGTAAACTATTATGCCTCTATTTCTATGTTCAATTATATTTACATATATTTAATTATTCACATATAATTAATTATAGTTACATATATTTTTTATTTTTAATATATTTTATTTTTAGTGAAATTTTACTATTATTTTTTTTTTCTGTGCTTTTGTTTGTTTGTTTTTTAATCAATTTGTGATGAAGACGAGCACACCAACTCGCCTTCGGGGAGAAGACACGTTTGTGTCTAAACGTTTGTATGCTAAAACATACAAAAAAAAATTATTTCAAAGAGAATTATCCTTTAAGGTTAAAGTATTTGGCCTGCTGTCCGCAGTGGAAGGGCTTGAGAATGTAGCTTCAACTTGAGCTTATACAGTATACTGTATCCGCCAGTGGGGCTAATCCTTGGATGATGAGTATGATAGCAAGATGGCTTTACAATGTTGCTGCTAATATAAGCGGGAGTTAATTGAAAGATTAGAGGGGTTCACTCACAAAATTCCGAAATTTTGCTAAGGAACTTCATTTCTGTTGTTGTTCAGATGAAGAAATCATAGAACACTGTGTTGTAGTTGACAGGAAAGGTGAGCTGACAGATAAAACTTGAAAATAGCACAACACTCCCTCTTATGTTTATAATTCTCTTGGAGTCAGTCTAGACTCCGCTTACCCTTGTCTACATCACTCGCCTTTAGAAGCATCTCGCTGCGCTCCTGCTGTGAGCGTATACCACCTGCTTAATCCCCTCAAGAGATGCTGCCGTGTGTGTGTGTGTGTGTGTGTGTGTGTGCCGTCTCATTTCTGTGCACTAACAGTCATTTAGAGACAGAGAGTTGCTCTGGGAGCTCCTTGCGGCAGCAACAGTAGCATTGTTTACTAAATATTGACACTTAGCAAATTAATAATTCACTCTTAATTGACTTCCGCGTGCAATATTCATGAAAGGCACATTTGGAATGCTGAAATGGAGCGATTGACTTTTAGAAATGACAGCCGAGACGGCAGGTCGGACAACTGGAGGGAAAACTTTTCGCCTGTGTGTGTCTGCGTGTGTGTTTTTGTGTTTACATGTCATTTGAGGCTGTCTGTGGCATTTGGAAAGAGTGACAGAACAGGCAAAAATATTTCAGACAACTTTCTGCTCAAAAAGTGCGAGGGAAGCATTTTGCAGCATTTTGCACTTTAAACTAATAACTAATAATCTTATATATTTAATTTCTTTTTAACATTAACATTCTTAATTTCTCATAAAACAAGCTTGACATCATATCCTATTGAGTGTTTATAAAATGCCATATATATATATATCAAAAAGATATATAGATATATAGATATAAAGATTTTCTCTTTTCCAACATCTAGGTAGTATTTAAATACTCCACACGCAAAGGTTGTTGTAAGAGAAATGTTGTTTATAACGTCATTCATTATAATTTATACTTTATTATTGAAAAATTTATAATAAAAATAAATAAATTAATTATTTTACCGAATATTTATGTGTGCTATGTATTTTTAGGGTGACCAACTGGGACATGTCCTGTTTTCATATAACAATATAACAATTTTCTATCCATACAGAGGAGGCATAACCTACTTTAAATGTATTAAAATTAAAAAGGTATAAACTTCGAGTATCATTTGAGTTGGCCCATGTGTTTGCTAGGCTGAGTGTCCTGTTCTTTTGTTATCAAAATATGGTCACCCTAATAATTTTCCTCTCTTCGTCACCACCGGCTTGTTTGAAGTTTTTGATTAATTCATAATTAATGATACATGTTTTTATTTGTTATTTATGCACTATGTGTACAGTATGATGTTTTCAGGCTGCAATATTCATCTATACATAGAATGAGAGGGTAAACACAAAAAGCTACAAATAAAACAATAGGCTACTTGATCACAACGCAGTGGTGCATTAGATCCCTTCAAGTTTTCAATTTAATCTTTGTTGTGTCAGAAATCATAAAAGAATGAAAAGATTCACATTAATTGTTCATATACGTGGCTTTACTTGACATTCTCAACTCTCAAGCTAGGAATAAGGATAACATCAGCATCTGGTTCGACTTAACGGTGCATTGAAAACACATTGCACAGAAGCTTACTTCAGAGAGCAGGCCTGCCATCTAATCAATGCTTCAGTGTTGCTTACATTCAATTACAGTTCTTAAAAGAGACCTTTGAACTTTTATTTAAAGACCACTCATACACATTGAGGTTCACTGCTTTGACAGAATTTCTGTGACTAATTGTGTACTGTATTAAACAAAATACTGTATTTAAATACACATCACAATGTAATGAAAATAGGAGCATGTGACACTGAAGACTGTAGTAATAATGCTGAAAATTCAGCTTTGCATCAGAAGAATATATATTGTAATTATATTTCCCAAATGTTGTGTTTTTACTGTATTTTTGATTAAGAGATTTTAAAAAAATCATACTGTCCCCAAACTTGTAAATAGTGTACATAATCCTTAACAAATCAAAAAATGTCACACTTCTGACATTTCATGAGAATTATCCATTTGCTTTCAAGGGCGCTTTGAAGAGTGTTATTTTGCCATTATGACCTCCAGATGTCTTTTTGATGCCAACATCCCTGTATGATGGCACTCAAGGTTTAAGGGTTTATGAATCATGGCTCTCCCTCCTAGAAAGGTTTATTAGCTCAGCATTACATCAGTATACTGAACTATATTGCCATTTTACATTAATCTGTCTGCATTGCTGTGCTATGGGCACTCAAAAAGTATCTGCTTTAATGAAAAAAAGTAACTGATGTCTAGCTAGACATTTGACATCATATGATCCAGTTTGTTTTGCTTTTTCTCTTCTGAAAGGGACACTCCATCGTTTTTTCATATTAAACTACAGTATGTTATTCCCTTAACTAAGACGAGTTGACACATACCTCTCTGTCGTCTCATCAAAATGAACGAATCATTTTTTGTGTCATTTGGTTCATTCAAAGAACGAAATGAACAAGTTGACTCGGGAAAAGATTCGTTCATTTTGATAAACGAGTTCGAACAGGAGAGTCACAAACACGCATCACAGAACAGAGCAAGGCGACCATTTGAGCTTATAAAACTTTAACTTTGTTATTTAAAAAAAATAAATAAGTGTGATCGTTTCACTTGAGACCCTTATTCATCGTCTGGAATCGTTTAAAGCCTTTTGAACAGTTTGCAGTTTGTACTGAAACTGTCTTTTGGACCTTGAACCGTTTGGTTCCCATTGAAGTCCATTATATAAAGAAAATCCTGGAATGTTTTCATCAAAAACCTTCATTTCTTTTCAAATCAAGAAAGAAAGACGTGGACATCTTGGATGACATGGACGTGAGCAAATTATCAGCAAAAGTTTTTTTTAAAAAGTTAACTACTCCTTTAATACTAGTATTATGGCCTTGATGACATCATCGGAACAGGTTTGAGAAGTGAAGAAAATGATTATACTGATAAACGATTTTTATTTATAATAGCATGCACTGCTGAATTAACAATATACGACTAAAAACAGAAAGTAAAAAGTAAAACTCATCCTGTTCTGTGTATTCTTTCTCAGACATACACTGTGGTGTTATAGCGCCCCCTGGTGGAATCAGTGCTGTACACCAACATTTTACCACTCACTATTCAAAAGTTTGGGGTCAGTATTTTTTTTTCCTTTTTAATTAATAGGCTACTTTAATTACGATTATATGCATTAAACGGATTTTAAAAAGACATTCATAATGTTACAAAAGCTTTCTATTTCAAATAAAAGCTTTCCTGAAAGTTATCAAATATGACGCAGCACAACTGTTTTCAACACAATGTTTCTTGAGCAGCAAATCATCATATTAGAGTGATTTCTGATTCTGGGGGATCGTGTGACACAGAAGACTGGAGTAATGATGAAGAAAACTCTTGACAGGAATAAATTACATTTTTAAAAGATATTCAAATAGAAAACAATTATTTTAAATTGTACTTAAAATTGTACTAGTCTTTCACAATAGCACTGTTAACATATCAGATACATGTTAGATCATTTTGATCATAAACGCTGCCTTTGTGAACATAAGAGACTTCTTTCAAAAACATTAAAAACTCACCGACCCCAAACGTTTCCCTGACCAGTAGAGCCATGTCCTACAGAGTTTGCCTTCAACCCTAATCAAACACACCTGAACAAGCTAATCAAGGTCTTCAGGATTACTAGAAAGTTACAGGCAGGTGATT
>JAOTRC010000043.1:16317010-16329441 GCA_027497675.1 Cyprinella lutrensis
ATATCTGGAGCAGCAAATCAATGATTTCTGAAAGATCATGTAACACGGAAGACTGGAGTAATGATGCTGTAAATTTAGCTTTGCCATCACAGTATGTATAATGCAACAGTTTTCTTCTTACTGATTTGAAAATACCAGTGAAAATCTAATGAGCATTTTAATTGGGCATTTCATTTTTGGATTGCATCGACGGCCATTGTTGCTTTCTCCTGAGAGCACTGAAGCAGAAAAATAAAAATATGGACCATCAATTTCAGTTCTACAAGAAGAGTGCTGCTGAAATCTGGAAGGTGCGGGACTACTCGGCTGATACTGATGGGCTCCTGGCTGAGCTGAAAGTGTTGACTAAACATCTTTGAGAAACGCGTGTCAGAGACAGATAACACATTATTCCAATGCTCAGTACAGTGAAGCACATTCCAAGACATTCAACTTTTTTTAAATAGTCAGAAAACAGCTGTTCACTGTAAAACGTACTTGAGTTGAATACTGTACAGAGAACACACACAGTACAGAGCAAGACATACAGTGTCCTCCAAAAGTGTGTAAACACCCTAGATTTCAAAACATTTGAATTATTCTAACATGTTTTCATGGTGCCTTATCCCCTATAAAAGTCACAAAATAGTTTATGCTGATTCTAAAACCCCATTTTGCATGTGCCATTTCCAAGCGTACACTACCATTCAAAAGTTTGGGCTCCATAAGAGGTCTCTGATGTTCACTTTGATGAATAAAATTACAAAAGAAACACCACTTATTTGAATAGAAATCTATTGTAAAATTGTTATTATTTAATTAATTTAATGCATCCTCACAAAAAAAAATAAAAATAAAAAATAAAAAAGCAACCAAATGATCCCATACTTTTGAATGGTGGTACATTTCTGTAGCTATTAAAACTGTTTTAATTGTGAATAGAAAAACTAATTAATATTAATAGCAACAAACAGACTGCTCAAAACAATGCTTTTGAAAATGCAATATTTGGCTTTTACATCAACCTGATACAGGAGAAAGTACTTTAACATCCCAAAAAATGACAAAGCATCGATAATTCCATTTTCAGCTGAATTTGCAACATGATTTACGCTACAAAACTGTTTATGTAAAACTCTTCCCAGAGGAATGAAAGAAAGCTTGAGAATAAAGATTAAATATGGTTTAATATATAGTGTAACTATCAGAATGACCAAAAAAAATGCTCTGCTTTTTTATTTAAAGCACTTGACAATTTTATGCTTGGTCTGTCATCCATTATCCATCTGCTCTCCACATTACCCCCCAATCCCCCATCATTTTTTTTTCTGATCTGACCCTTAGGTCACCACTTCTCTCTGAAGATCATTAAGCACAACCATTAATTATCACTCATTTCTAATTCATGAATTCATTTATTTTGGATCATTTCTGCCCACTTTTATTGCCTCTGATTCTCTTTGACCATATTCCATTATACTGTGACTATTCCACAGGAGCTCAGGGCTTTTGGGGTCACAAGCGCTCTGTTATCAAGCCTCTGTCACCTGCTGTACAGCTACAAGCGCTCAGCATCCGTTTAGAGATGTCTCTATGGATAACGAGCAGCAGAGAGGTGCTGTGATTTACATTGGTCTCTAATGGAAAGAAGGAAGACACATGGGGGAAGGTTAAATTAGTGATTGGATTCATCGACTGCATTGAAAATGGGAGGCATCACCCTGTGGAATGATAAAAACAAAAGCAGACTACTTAAAAAATGAACAGCTCTATTATGAGGCTTATTTCTCCACATTTTGACATGGTCAACAAAAGCCATTCATTTGTGTTTTTGGAGTGGATTTAAATATTAAAAGGTAATCTAGTTTAAAAGATTCCACCCCAATAACTACAGTGTAGTTGCTACTACAATAGCTTGCTGTGTATTATTCTAGGGTTAGTTAGTTTAGATTATAAGTAGCTGGTTTGGTAATATTCAATTTTTTTAGAATTTATTTATAAAAGAGTCATACCCATACACACACATTGTGTTTTCATGTTTTATGAGGACATTCATAGACAACGATTTTTATACTGTACAAACTACATATTGTATCCCCTTACACTAACCCTGCCCCTAAACCTAACCATCAGAACTTTTGATTGCATTTGCAAAATGCATTTTTACATTTTTAACATGATTTAAAGCTATTTTCCTTATGGGGACCAACAACTAAAAACACTATAGTTCAACGGTTTTGGGTCATTTTGATTCTTTAAAGAAATTAATATTTCTATTCAGCAAGGATTCATTGAATTGATTAAAAGTGACACTATAAAAAGAAAGAAAGAAACTCTAAAAAAATGTTGACTTGTATCTTACTAAGATGTAGCTTTATATAGTTTCTAAGCTATTATTTTATATGCAGACATTTCTTGGATCAGTGATCCAACACATTCTTATCCTTCAGCATCAGTCTCATATTAGACTAAAGGATTTATGACGCTTTGGGTTCGCGAGTTATATTAACGATAAACGGTTCCATTTGCATAGTACTTCGCCGTTTTGTCATATATCGTCACATATGACGCTAAAGGGTGAGAACGGGCTGGCATATTAGCATATTAGAGTGATTTTTTGGCGGATCATGTGACACTGAATACCTGAAAAACTCCACCAATGTAACGATTTGTCACGTTGCACTGGAAAAACTAGCTTGTACTGGAAAGCTATGCTATTGCAAGCAGAGACTATTTTTAAATTATGTATGACCTAGCTTGTGTGTTTACCTTCAACATAACTGAAAGTGTCTGTTTGTTAAATCAAGCATAAGGTAAAGACAGAGTCTGAAAGGTTATGTCAAAACACACAGTTAGCTCCATCCTAGCTCATGCGTGTGATATTACATGATATCACCTCAGCACATTCATTCTCAAGATAGGCGGTCACATTTGTAGCAGGCGAGAGTGGACATTGGTGAAATAGCCTGGACCTCTATACTCTTAAACTCCACTGTGAACATTATCAAATTATTCACTTCCTTATAAAGACCATATCTGTCTGTTTACACAATCAAAATGGTTACAAAATCTTCTGCTAAAATAAATAAATAACAGCACTGATTTACCTTAATTTTTAGTCCAAAACCAAATATACCACCAATAATTCAACTAATGTCCAACAAGATTTCTCCTCTGATGCCACAGACCTTAATCAGGTTATGGCATATTTAATTTAACACTGATGAAAACGAAGCTGTGAGGATTTGACCTGGAGCATGTCATTTTCACAACTCACAACATTCAAAACTGTTTTATTGAGTTTAAGACTATTGTTAAACCACAGTACAATCCATTCAACTCACTACACTTCTATCCCCTTCTATTGTTTGTATTCCAGTCAAAAATTACATAATGGCACTTCCCTGATTAAAGTCTATTAGTATGAAACTGCGAAAGACACTCCAGAGTAAACTATATACATATGACAGTCAGCTGCATCACTGCCTTCGTCTTCATGCAGGACATGCAGATTCCGTTCCCTTGTAAAGTGAATTACGAACGGGGCCTACACCAAGAACTTTATTTCATAGTATGCTTGCTGAGCTGTTAATAAATGTTTACTGGTAATGGAATTATTCTCCCGAGTCTTTCTGGTAGAACTAATATAATGAATTACTGCATTTTCATTAACTAACATGAACTAACAATGAGCAATATCTTATTGTAAAATGTTAACCAATTATCTTTATCATGAGCTTTAAACCCCCATTATCTGATCTGCTCAGATCAGTTCTTGTTTGTTCTACAAATCCTTTGTTTTCTTTGATTGTTCGGTCTGTACCCAACTTCCTCAATCTTATTTTGTGCACTCTCTTCCTCCACTATCCTCTCATCTCCTCAGCATTTGAGTTGTTTTTTGGTCTTTCATTTCGTATCTGTTTTTCCCTCTCCTCTGTAATCTAACAGGTCAGGAGGGGCCCATAATACCCATTACTGTAAGTGTGTGTATGTGTGTTTAAAGAGCACTGGAGAGGGTTCATATTGGATTCTGAAATAGGCAATCTGATGATTTTACATAGAGCGAGGGAGCAAAGAGCTCACACTATTTCACGGGTCACTTCAGAGGAAGAAATTAGATTTCAAGCCACAAGATTACTCTGTGTGTGTGTGTGTGTGTGTGTGTGTCAAATAAACTATTCAGGGCTATGTAATTGGCTGCCAAAGACAACTGGTTAAAAAATAAAACAAGATGGTGATCTGCACTGCAATGCTTTTCCTAATTAGAGACTGGAGTTTTGGTGTTTCAAAATGATAAAATATCACCAATTATGGTTTAATAAATATCACAAACATGTGTTAATAGTCTCAGACTCAACAAACCAAGACCACACACAATCAAGATGCAGATTGAGCATAAAATTCTTTGACAAGCCACTTTTACCAGGTGCAGGACTGGCACAATTAGTGAAATCCTGGTTAATAGCAATAAAGCAATCATTATTTTATAATATTAAATATAATAATTATAGAAGCCTTTCAATAAAAAGCACACTTGAACAAGAATTTCAATCTGAAAGAGATTTTAAGAAGACAAGTCAAAATTCTGGGAAACTGTTCAAAACGACAACCTCAACCACAATGAACATGGGCTAATGATTTAAATAACAGTGCTGATGGTGATGGCAAATGATCTCAGCTGTATCCAAGTTGTCAAGAGAGAGGATGATGTCACTCACTTTCCCAGTGTTAAGATGGAGACAAGCGCTCCTCTACCGCCCAGATCTTCTAAAATAACTTCCTGTATTCAGACACGTCCTCAGATGCCTCATTCTCTCTCGCTCTCGCATTCTATCAAGCCATCTTTTCCCTCTTTCTGTCAAAAGAGGATAAATAAAGGAAAAGCAGCTGTGATAACAAGCCACATTGATCTCTCTCTGTCTCTGTGTGTGTGTGTCTGTGTGATCTAATCTGATCTGATGCTTTCTAGGTTGAGTCATAGCTTTAGATATCAGTATGCATGACACACAAACACACACACACGCACACACACAGTGTTCGGTTAAATGAATGACCTCTCACTTTTGCTTATCGGTTAGCAGGAATGCTGTCTGTATCTGTTTCTCATTCTGTCCCAAAAAAATCCTAAAAATGTACCACAAGCACTGTACGTGTGTATATAGTTTGAGATGTCACCAAGGTGCATCTTCATCATTATATTTTAGGCTTTGATTTGATTGATACCTGAGTGGAGTAAATGTAAAACAGTGGAAGTTTGGCCTGGACTCGATCCATTGATGAGAAATTATGATCTGTTCAGAATTAGTCGGACCAATCAGATTGCCAGGGCGGGCTTTAAACGATGATGGACAGATGATCTGCAGTTACATAATCATAATGTTATCAAAGAGTGCTTGGGTTGAACATGGTTTCCCTCAAAGATAACTGCAGCTGGAGAACAGAGCTGTATAGATTCCACTATCGCGTCTGTTGTAAAACAAATCGACAGCGCATTCATTTTAATAGACAAACAGAGAACTGCAATCAAGACATTTGTCGATCGGAAAGATGTGTTGTTTGCCGTCCTTCCAAGGGGATTCAGTAAAAATGTAATTTATCAGCTGGCTCCAATGGTCGCTAAGAAAATGAGTCACATCTTGGCAGCGCGTCACCTCTCGTCACTACCACATAAAATAGAATGGGCAAAGAGGCGGGATGTGTGTGGCGCTGAGGTGCTAATGCTATATGCTACTGGCTATACGCTAACAGCTGATTGAAAAAGTTAAGCCAATAGTTAAAGTTCATGTTTTTGCCCTTCGAAATAATATAATAGGTAAAAGACGTAACTAAAAGTGAGACTGTGTATCGTGATGTATTATTATTTTGCTAAAAATAATGTATTATCATGCAGTAACTTACACTATTGCTCTAAGCTTGTGCGTGTGAGAGTTTATGTGTATACATGTCAGTCCGCATGGCATCGCACATCAAGTTTGTAAAGAGCTTTATTCAGTCCATTTTAAATTATGATTTTGGCTGCCTCTCAATTTCTCAAATGGGTTAAAAAAAGCACTGACACCTGCAGGATTTCATCTGACGGTATAAGACATGCGTCATAATCAAAGCCCTTTGGAGCAGTATCAGACTCTCATTCTGACTAGAAATCTGTTGTAAAGAAGCTCTAAAAAAGACAATAGTAAACATTCATAATTCAGCTGAAGTCAGTTTGGTGTTGATTCTGTTCAGATTAATCTATAAACTATAAACTCTATAAACTTCATCAATTATTAATTGAGTTCAATTCAGCTATAAAGCAGCTCTACATGAAACAGTGTTATCACCATCCATCCCAATCCAGTCCTCGTCCAATAGTGTCAGTGCAGTCATACAAGAATACTGCTAAATATGCCAAGGTAGGATGACCATATCACAGATCACTATTCCTCTCTAGCGAACTTCATTTTCTAAGTATCAATTCTCTTTATTTTAGCTATCTTCATTTCTTCATTTATACTCTCTCTTGCACTGCATATTTTCATCTTGATCAAACTCTGTTAAGAACAGAAGAAAAAAAAACACTTCAAAAACAGCTGTGAGAACAGGAGCCAAATCTCACACCTTCCTTCTCTCACTTCTCTCTTCATTCCCTTCACTTATTTCTCCTGTTATTCCAGAAAAAATGTGCCAGATGTAGCAGTTATAAAAAAGTGTAAAAGCCATTGTGCTAATTAAACATTGATTTTGCACCATCTACCTCAGAAGGATTTCCACAAAAATGGTTGTGGACAAACTTGTGCTGATATAAAGTTAAAGATATATTTAAAAAGCTACAATGGCCTAACATGTTTAAAGAAGCCATATTAGCATAGCTCTCGGATGGATGAATGGATAGAGCCATGTTCAAGATTAAATACTAGCATAGCATAGGTCTACCAAATAGTTGTCACATGACGAGTGCTGCACGAGTAATCGTATAGCAATCGTGATGTCAACCTTATGCGATTGTATTACGCAAAACGCTGCAATTTTAAGAAATAAGCAACCCAATCTCACAACCAAGTCGTATGAATTCGACGAATGATTAAAAAGTGGCTAATTCGTAACAATTCATACGACCTCACACCTACGAATTAGTACGATTTTGCAAAATCGTACATATTTTACGAATTGGCCAATTCGTATGAATTCGTGCGAATGACCTACCCTTTACCCCGCCCCTAAACCTAACCATCACGTGGGTTTAGACAAATCGTACAAGTGAGGTCGTACAAATTAGTACGAATTAGACACTTTTTAATCATTCGTCAAATTCATACGAATTGGGCGTGAGATAGTGTTGAAATAAACAAAGGCATGCATGGACGTGACAACCCATTCTCTCTGAGAGCTGGTAGCCCATTTTCTACACCGCTAATACAAAGACCAATCAGTTTGAGTTTAGGCAGTGGCTCATATGGTCACAGGTGATCAGGTGAAGATGAATGGCTGAGCACACGGACACTGCACTGGTGGCCAGAAGAAGAAAAAAATCTACCTGTTATATGGCAATTTTGACTATAAGATAACTGAGCAGAGAGAGCAGGGCTACCAAATGTCACTATTTCAGCATGAGACTCACGCAATCGACCCTTTTCACACGCTCTAACACCACACATCCACTTTCTCATGCAGAAAAAAAATCTCAAAGCGAATTACTTTTCACAAGTAAGATTTAAGTTTTAACATTATCATACTATTGGGTGCCTTTTGTGAATAAAATATCCCATGTGTCCTGTATCAAGGTTGGGAAAACACAGGGGGCCATGACCCCCGTAACCCCTGTGCATATTACATTCCTCAGACTTGGAATGAATGGAAGTTTAGCACAATGAATTGTATGATACAGTATTCAGTATAGTGTCCTCTGGTAGTATGCATCACGCAATGATTCTAAATTGGTATTCCATGCGTACTGTGCATACATATTGCAAAACTAGAAAAGTAGAAGTATACCATTCCAAACATAGCCAGAGAGAAAGAGAGCTGAGCCATTGGTATACAAAAAAATCTGGCAGATATAATGTGGATTTGACTCCTGCGGTGGCTCGGTAATAGCAGCAATTTTCTCGCAATGTTCCGCTTTTTATGTGTGATTAGGTTTTGTGTGGAAATTTCCCTTTTTCACACTCTATCATTTTCCCTTTTTTCATTTACCCTTTGTGGCCAATTCAGCTTTTAAGTTCCTGTTTTGATTTAATAGCTCCTGAAAGCCTCCATAACATCACAAAGTAAACAGCCGCTAATACTTTTTTTATAACGTAAACATCCCAATGGAAGCGTTCGGTTCCCTTTTGATAAGGTTCACTCGCATTGCATCAGTTATTCTAAGTTTTCTCCGAATTCTGAAGCCTGATTGGTTCACGGCTGTGAATTACACTGACAAATGACAACTCAGCCCACCAAAACGTGCGAGCTCGGCTGCCTATAAAGCCATGTAGAAATACCCACTTGTCAGATCATTCGACTGATGAGCAGTCACTTTAGGCAGCGCAATAGCAAGGCAAGCTATTCAATGGTTGTTCCCGTTAACTCAGCAATAAACTGTTCCTCAGTCGAAAGATCTGACAAGTAGGCATTTCTGCATGAATTTATAAGCAGCAGAGCTCGCACATTTTGGTGGGCTGAAATGCCATTTGTCTTTGAAATTTACAGACGTGAACCAACCAGGCTTCAGGAGTTTTCCCCATAAGCGCCAGATAACTGACGCAATGCTCGTTCCGTTATATCAGGGAACCAAGGTTACGTTGAGTAACCCTTAATGTTATGTGTGAAATATTGCAATTGAATGTCATGTGGGTTTTTTTCATGAAGGGAGTGCTTGTGTGAGATACAGTGGCTGGAGACCTTGCACACACACTGCTTCTAAATACGGGTGTCTGGATGATGAAAACCATAAAAAATACACAAAAATAATAAACTGTCAATATTTGCTCATTGCATGCACAATGTCATTTCAAACCTACATGACTTGCAACCTGTAGGCTATACCTCAAACCTGTATCAAAATATCTTCTTTTGTGTTTTATTTATGAACGATTTTGGCTGCATTCTTTTAGTTGAACTACACCTTAAGGAAATTAATTAATTCATACCTGATGCTACTGTTGCAGATATCAGACTTTTTGGAGGAAAAATGTTGTCAAAATCAGAAATTTGTAATAAAATAAATAACATTAAAATCATTTATAACAATATTCCTCTCCATGGAACCTCTCCTCTCTCAGAGAACTTTAAAAAGTAGTTTTGTTCAACATTTTTTCTTTTGTTCAGAGGAGACAAATACAAATGTGTTTGCTTTGGTTGGAATTTAAATCACTCATTACATCTCTGGAATGCAAATTTACCTGCTCTTATCAGGGAAAACTAGTCCTAAATTTCCTGTCAACAACCAGATTATAATACATCACTGAACATTGTTGACAGCCACACGATGACTTAATGTTGTTGTCACAGTTATCATGCCGACCCCTCTGAGTGTGACTCCTATATTCAGAACACATTGAAAGTAAAATGATAAATTCTCTAAAATAATCAGGGATAAATAAATAAATAAATTCAGTACACACAGAACTTATTCCCACAAATAATTGTAAACATCAACCCTACATCTTTGTATGCTGCCTCTGATGTGTAGAAGGTCAATTTAAAGTACTTTATACGCTTTCTACATGAGTCTTCCTTTAAAACAATTTTTTAGGACCAAGATGAGCCAGTGTGTGTGTGTATTTGGGTGGTCCTGTCAGACCACTGAGGGCCTCAGACACACAAAAAATAGCCAGCTGAGCGCTCTGAGAAGGAGCTTGTTCTCCCTCAGCACTGCCTTCATCACTAATTCCACGTTCCACTTGTGTCCCTGATGTTGAGAAGAAACAGATGTCTGTACGTCCTCTGCCCTGTGAAGTCACCATTAAAAACATCAAGATCAGTTTCTCTAGTCTTCACGGCCTGAGTAAGTGTTTGTGCTCTAATCGGAGCTAATGAAGTTATGCCAATTATAGGACTTCTGTTGGTTGGTCTCTGAAGAGTTGAGTCAATCGCATGAGCTCACGCAGTCAAACTGACCATATGCCCAAATGCCTGTGTGCGTGTGTGTGTGTGTGTGTGTATGTGTGGTGTCACTGGGTGTGCAGGGTGTAATGGCGTGTGCGAGACCCCTGCTTCAGCCCATTAGACACACTAAATGAGTTAATGTAATGTGCACACACACACTCACTGCCCGTAACTCAAACGCTCACGACTCGTGTCGGAGTCAAGCCTTAAACACTCTTCATCAAGAGGTTTAAATATCTGTTCATTAAGAGTGTGCATTTTCAAAAACACAAGCACTAGAGAGATCACTGTAATACCTGTGTGTTTACCTGTGAACAATGTCTAATTATTACTCAGAATGAGATGCTAGTTTTAAAAATCCTTACACTCTAAAAAATGCTGGGTTGTTTTAAACCAATTTTGGGTCAAATATGGACAAACTGAAACATTGGCTTAAAAAAATGTAATTTAAAAATTGAACCCAATGGCTGGGTTTGTCCACATTTGACTCAAAATTGTCCACATTTGACCCAAGATTTGTGCCTTTTTTCATGAAAAAGGGTACTCACTCTATTCATACTTTTCAGTCATGATAAACTGATTGATGGATGCAATTCAGACTGTAAATAGAAAAAATATATATCTAAATATAACATGAACAATGTGCTGAGCGTGAGATAGCTCTCCAGCTAAAAATGTGAGCTGAAGAGAGCCGTGTTTTCAGATGTCTTCCAGATCTCCCCAAGGAAAAATCGCCCCCCAAATATGTCCGTTTAAGACTCAAATCATTTCAAAGTCAAGATTTGATGTATTTCCAAGCATTAATGAGAGATTAACATGAGAGCATACTCTAAATTCAAGAGCTCTTGATTTCATCAGAGATGCTTTACATCTACAACTAGAATGCAGAATTAGCATTAGATTAAGCTTAGTAATGCATTAGCCATTATTACATAATTACACATAAACTATTTACACAAAATGCCTACAGTAACACTAAGAGCAATACTATTATTATTATTTTTTGTGTGTGTGTGCTTATGTAGAACAGCTGTTAAGATCATAAGCCATATTCTTAATTTCGCGTCAGGGTTTATTGTTAAATTAAATTAGACTGTGAGATGAATTGTCACAAGTGCGCCCTTAAGAGTGAGACACTTGAGTCCAAAAATGGCTCCAGCTCTCTCTTTACTGAGTGTAATATTGAATAAAAGCAGCACCTGGTAACACTTTAAAATTCATGCAAAGCAAAGTCATGAGTTAGATTGCTAAGGAATGCATGAACTTATACTGTATGAACTGATAAAATATGGGTTTAAAAAAAAAAAAAAAACATCTGCCAAATACATTAATCTAATTGTCACTGTAAAATCACCGACATAAATAATAATAATAATAATAATACAAATAAAGTCATTGTTACTAATATTTTTATTCTTCTTTAAGATCAACAGATAATGAACAATGAAGTGGTTTGAAAAGTAATGCACCATGTGAATTATCATGTACTAAATAAATATATCTAAATATCAATGGAAAATATCTAAATTTTTCCATTGGCACATATTGATATGGCTGGAAAATCTGTATTTTTGTTTTGCTTCACAATTTTATATTTGTGCTGCAATATTGACTTCCAACTAGCAACCCTAAGTCACTTGAATGACACTCATCAACACGTCTTGATGAAAGAGCGCTGGATTCATCTATTTTAACTCCACCTCATTTAAAGCGGGGTGAGAGGGCAATGAAAAACCACATATAAAAATCAACACCAACCTTCTGCTCCTCAGCTCTGCATAGAGGCTGTATTAAAAGAACTGATATTTAAATGGGAGTGGAAAGTCACTCCAGGAATATAAGCATCCATCAGTTTAATTACCGTGGTAATTTTCTCTGATGATCTGACATTCTTCACCGACCGGAACGACTGAAAACCCTTGGCGTGAGGAACATTTCTGGACTGTGTTTCCACAGACGTATCTGACACCATCATGCCAGATGATGTCATGTCTAAGGGAAGTGAGGAGATGGTTATGGTCATTAGTATGGTAATGATCTGGATTAGACCTTCATTAGTAATTGTTTCAAGGTCAAAGTTTAGATGGTGTGTGAAACTTAAGACATTGGCAGTTTTCGAAATAACTTACTCTATTCTAAGTACTTTTAGTTCATTTCTATGAATAATTAAATTGCTTTTATAATTTATGACCAAAGCTGGATTTTTTTTCATTCTTTTTTAGGTGTTATTCAACCCGATCTCACGACCAAATCGTACGAATTGGACGAATGATTAAAAAGTGGCTAATTCGTAACAATTCATACGATCTCACTCATACGAATTAGTACGATTTTGCTAAATCGTACATATTTTACGAATTGGCCAATTCGTATGAATTCGTACG
>JAOTRC010000043.1:16399445-16410810 GCA_027497675.1 Cyprinella lutrensis
TAATAATGCTAAAATAACAGTCTTCATGCTTAATTTACTAGAGAAAAACTAAATTTAAGGTTCTAATTATCAGTTTAATGGCATGCTAACACTATACAAGCCTTAATGCTATATGCAAGCCCATTTTTGGAAAAAAAAGTCTTTGTTATTTTGTTATAATGTGTGTTAATGATATTTTGATCCGTTCTTTTAAACATAATAATATGTGTGTGATGGGTATTAGTGTTGCTCATCATTAGCTCATGATGTTGCACTTTTATAAAAAGTAAAGATTTGTGGGCAAAACAAAATGTATGTATTTATTTACATTAAATCCCTTCTCTTCAGTTTTACATCTTCAGGTTCTCCAAGTCTCCTTTCATCCATGTTTGACAAAGAAGTACTACAGATGTTGTTTAATCTCTTTAAACTTGGGTTTGGGATTGTTTGCAGGTAGATTTTTGGTTAATCTTGCTGTTAAGTGACCGGCTGTCTTGTAAGAGGATCCTTCTGTCCTGTCTGTTGGCGTAGGATCATAGACTAGACAACACCCAAAACAGCACAGTCATCCGAATCAAAACAATCATCATGCTTCCAAAACATGACTGAGTTAAATCAAGTATCACGTGATTTATTACAGCTATCGTCATCTTCTCCATCATTCAGAGCTGTCTTAAAGATGAGCTTCACTTTTTCCTGATAAATAAATACATTTTATAGGCTATAGAGTTTACAGGTCTGGAGCAACTGTGTAAATTACCATTACCGTTGATTATATTGCCTCACCGTTGGTTTATTTTAATAATAATTATGCATTTAATTCATAATCGCTTTTCTAAGTACTTAAAGACACATTACAGAAAAGCTTAAGACAGAAGAAACACCATAGAACGTAAGAAACACTAAAAAACAATTGCAAGTTGCTTTGGATGAAAGCGTCAGCTAAATGAATAAATGTAAATTAATTTGTTGTGGGAGCCAGTGGAGGTTCTTAAAGGTGCCATGTAAGAATTGAAGTTAAAATATCCAAAAAATGAGCTACACGCAACAAAAGAATGAGAAGATGATATTAAAAAAATGACAAATTATAGTGCTGCAGAGATATTAACATGACTTAGCATGCTAAATTACTAGCTCTGGCCCGACAGGTCTCATAATACCAGTTTCGGCCATGGGAGGCGGTATGCGGGCGAACAACATAACCACCAGCCAAACTGCAATACACGAGTAACTCGCACAGCTTGTGGGTGTACTTGAACCTGATGTCAGTCGTATGGAAAGTACAGCCCACTACTACATTTCAGTTCAGGGAAGAGTTCAAAAAATGATTGGTCGATATGCATGAGGAATACATTTTGTTAAGTTTGTAGCATACTGTATCTTTCAACAGTGTTCGTGCTCTTTTACCATTAGCTAGAAGAGAAGATCGGTTCACGTGCACTAGGGATCTGTCGTGTAAGCGCCAAAACGGTATTTATTGTTTGAATTGCGTAATAAAATTGACAGAATCTGAGAGCTGACATTTTTTTATATATACAGTATCATAACTAACCTGCTCTGTCTAGTCCGTCGGCCTCCGTGTCCTTTTCTGTGCTTGACAAACTTGATGTGTGGCGTGAGAGTGTGTGAAAAGTGAAAAGTCTCACGGTGAAATCGTGAGAGTTGGCAGCTCTGAATGGCGCTAGCTTGGTCAACATCAGCGAATGCGACAGGCGTCTATGAGATGTTGTTCATTGAGTCTCTAATCTCTAAAAATCTCCAAATGCTCCACGTGAAACTGCAGTCTTCATCATTTCAATTGATTTGATTAATATGCACGCGGGAGAGAGAGCAAAACAGCGCTCACTCGGGTTATTTAGAAACGTGAGAGTGCGCGCATGCTCGGCCGCGGAACAACTCTCTTTCTGGAGGTATACTGCCCCCATCTGGTATGGAATATGGTGTATGATTTGATTTTTTTTTTTTTTTTTGACAGGTGGCACCTTTAAGGACTAGAGTGATGTGAACACGGGTGCGGGTCTGGGTGAGTAGATGAGCAGCAGAGTTTTGAATGTATTGGAGTTTGTTTAAGCTTTTCAGTGTTGTGCCGTACAAGATGCTAAGGCGTGGATGAGGGTTTCAGCAGCGGAGAAAGAGAGCAAACGGAGACAGGCAATGTTTTTTAAGTGAAAAAAAAAGCAGTTCTGGTGATTTGTTTTAGATGCGGTTCAAAGGAGAAGTTATTGTGAAAGATAACTCTGTGGTTGTGAGTGAGAAGGGAAGGAGAGAAGGTGGAGTTATCAACAGTGAGGGAGAAACTGAGTGGTTTTAGTGATGGATTTGGGACCGATGATCATATCTGTTTTTTCACAGTTAAGTTGAAGGAAATTGGTATGCATCCAGGATTTAATATCACTGAGGCAGTTGGAGATAGTAGAGTGGGTGACTGAGTTGATGGATTTGGTGGAGATGCGTAGCCTAAAGCTGAACATCGTCGGCGTAACGGTTAAAGTTGAGACAATGGTGGTGAATGACGTTGCCAAGGGGAAGAAGGTATATTATGAAGAGGACCATTATGAATATTTTACCATAAAGCTACTGTGTGTAATGTTTGAGATCCCTAAGGGCATTTTTGGGAAACCGGTTTGAAAACCGGCTTTTGCTACTCCTGAGTGTGCATACAGTACTTACCTACTATACAGTAGGCAACAACAACAAAAAAAAGTATGTGGAAAGAGAAGCATGTCTGAAAAAAATCATTGGAGGAATAGTACCTGGATGACTTACTACTTGTGGTGAGATTCTGAAGTGCTATCCAAAAGACGCTTTACTATCCCATGTAACCATTTCTCACAAGAAATCAATTGTACCCAAACTGTTTGTTTACAGACATTCTTTAAATTATCTCCTTTTATGTAATTTCTTTTTATCATCGAAAAAAAAGTCTGTGAACTATCCACTTAAGAGACCTCTATGTTTTCCCATGAAACATGTTACCGTCACCTCCATCATCCACTGTTATGTGTGGTGTGTTTATAGCACACATGCATATTTTATGAAAATTCTAGCAGCACAGTGAGACATTATGTAAACGGTACCTGATCCAAATAAAATCTCCTTCACCAATGTAAACAGTTAAAGCTCTGAGGACCACTGCCATCAAAGATAGATCACATATGTGTGAAGATCTCGATATTCTGATGACAATGAATACTGAACATTCACAAACAAAGAAGCTAAAATGAACTGAAAGCCAGAGAGGCAGAGGAAGATTATGTGCGGTGGAGAGATGAGACTTATGGAAATGTGTTTAGTCACACTTCAGTCAGCTTTAGACAGAGAGATGATGGAAACTACACAATAGCAAATGCAAATGTGGGTGTAGACAGAAGTAGAGGTAACAAACACGACAAACACGCTGCAAAGTTTTGGGAGTGGGAAATGCATTTAAATGTGGGAGTGAATTACATAAACTAATCATTGTGTGTGTGCACAGAATCGCAATGCTGGATAGTGATATAGCAATAATTTGATTTCTTAGGATCTGACCTGTGACAGATGGCTCAACAAAAAAAATGGAAAGAGAAAATTGATGAGAAATCAATGGGAATATGAGGCCAAAGTTGCAAAAGCAGTTCATAATTAATCTAATTTACATTGAACAAGAACCGAATTAACTGCATTTAAGATGCCAGGGTTATATAAACCTAAAAGTTCTTGGAAGAGAGCCATGACAAGCCTTAAAACACTTTTATTTAAAACATTTTTCAATAAAATATTTACTTTTTTCAAATAAAATATTAAAATTTGTATTGAATTTCTTAGGCTATTTAATTCTCAATCAATAAACTTCGATGCTGTGTTTCTCAGTTCAAGTGCTGGCGCGTTACTTAATGTTCTATACACACCGTGTGTATTTGTCGAAAGTTTAGTTGTCACTCCTTATCTCGTAAATAACTCTGTGTGTACAATGAATAAACACAGAGAGGAATGACAACTGCATGTCTACAGTGTGTTTGTGGACAATGAGACTTAACAGTATACTGTTGCTTTAGCAGCCTGCAGTTTCTTAAATTTACACCCACTCACACACACAATTTACTTGTTTTTAACACCATAGCTGCACATGAGCTATGCGTCATAATTGGTCTCTTTCTGAGGTCAGAAGTCATGTAAACAAAACAAATAATGAGATGGTTAACATGCCAACCTTAGATGGTGGTATATGGTCTATGTGCATTATGTATTAGCATAACAATACGAGTATGACACACTGTGTGTGCATAGGGACTATGATCCTTCTGCCCTCGAAAACACACCTAAAACCCTCATGTTTATAGTCACTCATATATAAACACATTTAACAGACCTGTCACTCAAAATGAACTCTTAAAGTTTTAAGCCCTGTTTACAGTATTAAAGAGAACAATGATGTTTTGTGTAAAAGTCAAGAATATGTCAGGCACATATCAACTAACCCTAAAAATGAAGATAGATAAACATTCACACATCTCTGTTGGACGTCATTTGAACCCTCATATTCAGTTACTGGACTGAAGTACAGTCACAACTAAGTAGTATTTGATTTTTCTATAAATTCAACAATAAAAAGACAAAATTTGATATTGAAAACCTGGCCAAAAGTTAAGTAGTTTTAAAAGCTTGAAGTGTGAAGTTTTCAAGCCAGGAAGATTTTATAATCGTCAAAAGCAAAGTTGCATTGTGTTCCTCACACTCACGTCTATGTTCGTTTTTTAAAATTTAGCATAAGTCTAATACAAATCCCAACCCAATGCAATAATATAACAACGGAAATAATACTTCATTAAAAATGTTAAATAATAAATAAAAAATAAGTCATATTTCACTTTGATTTGGGTCTCAACATATTATATGGGTTCTAGCTTTAAAAAAAGTGTTTGAACACCTCTAAACTTTACTCAAGCAGTTATAAAATCCTAAAATCCAATGAATTGTTTGAAAACCCTTCTGTGATGGCATCAGATGAGAGAGCTTTATCAGTCTCTTTATCACAGTAAACCAAAGCTCGGCACTGTAAACAGCTTTAGTGTTTTCTCACAGACACTGTAATGTGACACTGGCGCTCTACCTGAAGGGTCTGGGGTGAAAGTGTGTGTTTGGGGTTTTAAGTGACTGTGCATTTGTGTGAGAGAGAGAGTGTGTGTGTGTGCGTTAATGAACACAGCAGTTAGGTGTAACGTTACACCACTTTTCCGATTATTGTGACAGGTTCCCACACACTCCCACAGGCTGGATGAGACACACACCCAAATATCCCCCCAAACACACAATGCGGATATGCAGAGTTTGTGCTGTGTGTCTATGTATGAAGTGTCCCAGTTCACCATCATTCTTTGATTACAGGAATGTTCTGGGTCGGACAGCAGATATGTCGTCCTATCTTACCGCTACAGGCTGTTAAACTCGACACACACATTCAGCATTGTCCATGTTGTCATCATATACCTGCATGTGTGTGTGTGAGTGAGTGGGTGAGGGAGGGAGGGGAAGTGAGAGAGGATAGAGGAAAATTGTGTTCATCAGCTTGAGTGCTGCTTGAATAAAGCATGCCATGAGGAACACACACACGCACACACACACAGAGACTGTTATTTCAAATATAAAAGCCTGTAGCCCATACGGAAAAGACAATGGAGACTTGTTCTCTTTGTTATGAGAGGAGATTGCTCTCGTCACACACACAGAGAGAGGGGCTGTGTTTTCATGTTTTATGGGGACTTTCCTCAGCCATAATGATTTGTAAAAACTGTATATTCTATCACCTATCCTACCACTAAACCTTATTGTCTCTGCTTTTCATTCTTCAAGTGGTGATTTCACTGGGTTTGCACATTGAGCACCGGAGAGCAAAACAATTTATAGAGGGTGTATGCTAATGGTTCTGTTCTAAAACCAAGTGAGCAGTCTTGTTTTGGTGTTAGCTTAGCAACAACATGCTAATGTCACACTCAAATTCAGCTGTGGACTTATCTGAATAACATTGACAAGACAAGTGACAGCAGAGCAGCTCAATAGTTTAAAACAATTCAAAATCCTTAATGACATTTTGTCGACCTATTTTATTGTTTTTGTCAGTGTCATATATTACTTCTCTGAGACAGGGCTGGACTGGGACCAAAATTCGGCCCTGGCATTTGTGGTTTTCACCAGCCCAACTAATTGATAACGTTTAAAAAAAAAAAAAAAAAACGTCCCCAGAATCTGAACATTTTTCCCACTGACACCATACAAGGCAGCAATGACTTTCACACTGTAGTCTGTAGGTATACACGACACGTCATGACATAAGACTGAGGCGCATAGACTTTAGTCCAGGGTCCGAAATTAACAACCGCCAAGCGCCAATTGACAAGCTGCCTGCCGGGATAATCACACAACGCGTACACATCCGAACTACTCCTTACCGATTCATCTTAATGAATAGTTAAAACAACTGATATTTCCTTTTACTGTCTATGGATATTCCCAGTCCTTCAGTTTCTAATCGGATTAGTCAGGGTAAATGGAGTAAAAAAAATAGGTAGAGTAAAACTATTTTTTATATAATTATTGTGTATTATTGTTGCATATATTTTATTATTTATTTACATTTTATTCATTTAATATACAATTAATACATTTAATTTGTACAGAACTATTTTCATAGGCACCACAACAAAAATATTATTTTAATGTGTTTAAATTGTGTAATATGTGTGTATATAAAAGTAAAAATGGAAAATAATAAACCAGAAATATAACGACAAAAAATGTTTAAATATAGCCTATATAAATTAATGTATATGTGACACAAAAAGGCTGTTTATTATTTTGTCCGGAAAAAAAAAATATGCTTGCCAAGTGCGTAGTATAGCGACATTTTTTGCATATAGCGTTCTATATGACGTTAAAGGATGAGAACGTGCTGCACATGAGCATGGCACAGTGGCCAAAAACACACACACACACGAGCATGGTACAGCAGCCAAAAACATACGCACACGAGCATGGCACAGCGGCCAAAAACACACGAGCATGGCAAAGCAGCCAAAAACACACACACACAAGAGCATGGCACAGCGGCGAAAAACACAAGAGCATGGCACAGCGGCCAAAAACACATATATATACCAGAAAATATGGTATATAATATATACCATATTTTCCGCACTATAAGGCGCACTTAAAAGCCTTTAATTTTCTCAAAAATGACAGTGCTCCTTATAATCCGGAGCGCCTTATATATGGATCAATTGGTTAATAACGCTCTGCGTTATTAAATTCACCAGTGAACTCGCACTCTTGTCCATCTTATGCCCGCTCTGTCTCAGGGCCAGTTCAACCTCGTACAAATCACTGTCCCAGCGCTACTCACGCATCACAGAATGTTAAGCGCTCCCTGTTCGGCGCTCAACGCAGTTACTTCGCGCTCCACTCAAATCGCCCCCCACTCGCTCCAAAAAAAAAAAAAAAAAATTGCATTATTTGTATTTCACTTTTTGGTTTTGTCCTTACCTTACAAAGAACTAAAGAACATCATTTTCCAAACAGAATTGTTTCATTTCAAATTACAGGACTAGCCTAGTAAGAACAGGAATGTAGCATCCACAAAAAAAGTCATGTAAAATTAAACGAATAAATGGGCCTAATAATATGAATAAAAATATAAACAAAAATATACATAAAAATTTTAAAAGCAAATTAACTATGGGCCAGAATTTTGATAACTGAACTTTTGCTCAACGCGCTCAATAAAAATTTAAATTGGTTTAAAACCATTGTACACACTGCTGTAAAATTAAACGAATAAATGGGCCTAATAATATAACTAAAAATTATAAATAAAAACATAAAAATATACATAAATGTTTAAAACTAGGCTAATTAATTATTAGGTCAGATTTTGGTTTTATTGAAATTTAAATTGTCTTGGGCCTTTATCATCTGTACACACACACATAAAAAAATGGGTCTAATTATATAAATAAAAATTTGGCTTTAGGCCTACATCAACGTGTTAAATTAAAAAGTAAATTAACTATCAGTTTTAGTAGTTTAGTAGTTTTTACTAGTTTTATTGTGAATCCTTCTGAATTCAACAGCAGTTATTCATTTCATGTTAAAATAATGCCCTCATGTGGTTTGTTTGGGAGCTGCAGATAAAAATGTGTGGTTTTGACGGTAAATAGCGTAACTCAACAGTTGCTATGGGGAACGCGAGCTGTTGATATGTTATGTCTGCAGCAAAACACCACTGAGAGGATATTTTATTTCACTTTTCAGTAAATATCAATCAACAAAAATTATGTGTCCTTGCATTTATTGAAGAATTGAGCCCACTGACTCCTGTTCATCTGAGTGCATGAAGAACGTATGAGCGAATTGGAATACGTTCGCAGAATACGAGCGAGAGACCAGATCCAGTAATGAGAGCGATGAGATCCGTTACATTTAGAACATTTTTCGCCTTATAGTGCGGAAAACACAGGTATGATAAAAAGAAACATGACCTACCTTTTGCCGTTGCATCAGCGCGCTCTTCTCCGCTACCCTTTCAATGATGCAATCCGTGTCCAAAGAAACCAGAGTCTC
Organism: Cyprinella lutrensis; assembly: GCA_027497675.1. NCBI lineage: Eukaryota > Metazoa > Chordata > Actinopteri > Cypriniformes > Leuciscidae > Cyprinella > Cyprinella lutrensis. Next base: position 16,408,017 of record JAOTRC010000043.1, read on the forward strand.
TTTTACGATTGCCATCAACATAAAGGCTTCAAGATGCTCCTCGTGCTCCTTAATCGATTCTTGATGAATTTTAACGTGGAAAAGCTTCGCTCCCATGCAACTTGTGTCACAGACAGAGTTAACAGAAACTTGTATCCAAGTCCGATTAGATGATAGGAGTCAGTGAGCAGGTTACACCTTTGTGGGACATAATAACAGATGGGACAGTTTCTGCAAAATTGGCAGGTTTTGTTCACAACATCCCATTCTTCATCTGGACTCTGCTCATCATCTCCATCCTCAGTACTCATCTTGGTCAGATACTCTTTGCACACAGACACCTTCAGCTTGTCACATTGCGTAGCCAGGCTAAGTAGTTCACCCTGTAAGGCCTCAGGAGTTGGTCTTCTATCGTGTCTGATCAGTTTGGCGCTCAGGGCATTGAGGGCGCCTGCAGGTAAACCGTTACATTTCAAGTCATTGAAATTCTGGGGATCAAGCAGGGCGAAATCTGTGTATAGCTTTCTGTTTTTAGCAAAATGTTGGGAAATACTTTCAATGATGGTATCCAGAATTGTGCACACCTCATACTTGCTGTCAGCAGGTTGTGTCATTACATAACTTGCCTGGTATCTTTTTTCGTCTTCTTTGGTCTCCAGTTTGGCAGCGCATGTTCCATCTCTGCGTCTGTCTTGTTGCTGTCTTTACCCCCTTGCATATTTTTTCAGATTGTCTTGTGTGCTTGTGACAAAGTGATGGGCCGTGAGCAAATCCATTCCACTAGTTTTCAAATACTTGGAAAGTGGAGTTGTTTGTTGGAAGATGCGTAAAAACGTCCGCGCATTGAGGATGGTTTGGTATTTCAGCAGAGCCTCTGCATAACCTTTCGCACCCACAGTCGGCTTCATGTTCTCTTTCTCGCTCAGGTCCTTGAGTGTAACAACAAAATCAATGAAAAGACATCCTTCTGGATCCACAAACTTCCCAAACACTTCTGTAAGCGCAGCGTCTATGGCCCACCATCGGGCGGAGCACTCCACCTGAATCTGATGTAACACTTAAGCTTCGTTTAGCCGTAGTCACGTGACGTAGGTGTTTTGAATCACGCTTCGAGTAGGCTTGTTTGAGATGCGACTCGCATTGCCTGTTATTTAATTACATTCCAAATATATGTGTTTATCTATCATTTTTTCTTTAATACAGACGTGTTTTATGCAGCCTATTGTTTTAATAAAAATGACATCACTAACTCATATCGATCTGTCCAATAGTTTATTCACCCAAATGGATACACATAAAACATGATATCAGATTTAAATCAAACATTTTAAAAGAGAACGATACGTCACGGTTTAAACCAATGAGCATTAAGCTGTGTCGTCAGCAAGTCGTTTCTTATCGTGCTTTTGATCAGCACAGTCGGTGGACAGCAACTGCGCGCGACCGCAGAATCCGACAGGTGCGCCTTGCGCTCGAGAGAGTTTTTTGACATACTGTACATCGGCATGACATCAGAGTCCGCTCTCGGACACATTTCTAACCGGCCTGCATCTTGCCCTGATCACCGGTGATCGATTCTACGCATTTTGCTCATCTCAAACAAGCCTAGTCTGTGTCTCGGCCCAAAGCAATATAAAATCACACCGTCCCTTCTGGCATGTGCCAAAATTGCCATATGGCCAATCCGGGCCTGGTTTCTGACCATGTCCATCCCTTTATGGCCACCATGTACCCATCCTCTGATGGCTACTTCCAGTAGGATAATGCACCATGTCACAAAGCTTGAATCATTTCAAATTGGTTCCTTGAACATGACAATGAGTTCACTGTACTAAAATGACCCCCACAGTCACCAGATCTCAACCCAATAGAGCATCTTTAGGATGTGGTGGAACGGGAGCTTCTTGCCCTGGATGTGAATCCCACAAATCTCCATCAACTGCAAGATGCTATCCCATCAATATGGGCCAACATTTCTAAATAATGCTTTCAGAACCTTGTTGAGTCAATGCCACATAGAATTAAGGCAGTTCTGAAGGCGAAAGGGGGGTAAAACACAGTATTAGTATGATGTTCCTTATAATCCTTTAGTATATACATAAAGTTCATGGGGAAGTTCTAATGAAGGCTAGTTCATAGCCTGGGAGCAGCAACCGAAAAACCACCTTTAGCTTTAAAACGTGAACGAGGGAGTGAGAGGAGTAATTGACTGGATGACCAAAGAGATCTCGAGGTAGTATACGGTGTGAGGAGAACACTTGACCTGTAGCCAGTGTAGAGAGTTGAGTACATGAGTGACATGCTTACTCACGTTTACTAGTCCCTGTCAATAATCTGGCTGCCACATTTAGCACCAATTGCAAATGATCTAAAGCAAATCTAGGCAAACCCAGATAAAAGGAATAACACAGTCTAACCTTGATGTTATGCCTGCATAAATAACCCTTTCAATGTCCTTCTCAGAAACTATCTTCTTAATTTTAGTAATGGATCTTAACTGAGAAAAAAAACAACTGCTTTTCACAAAAGCACTGATCTGACAGTTGGTCAAAACACAAAGTTGGGTCGAAGACGATACCAAGGTTTTTGACTCAAGGGTTGCTCACATTGTAGATTAGAACTGGTGGTCCAAAGATTAGTATTTCAGTTGTATCATTATTTAACTGTAAACAAAATAATTCCAGCATTTAATGTCACAAAGACATTCAAACTGATTAGACACAGAACATCTGTTATTCTTTAACACAGTCTCATCCCAATTCGTCATATAACTGACGTTTTGGGACGTCTTTTGACCATTCATCAATATACGACT
>JAOTRC010000043.1:16414554-16432138 GCA_027497675.1 Cyprinella lutrensis
TCTCTCTCTCTCTCTCTCTCTCTCTCTCTCTCTCTCTCTCTCTCTCTCTCTCTCTCTCTCTCTCTCTCTCTCAGTCTTCCTGGCTAATGTCCTGCTCTGTGATTCTTTATCCAACAGCCCTCGCATTGTTCTCCTCTCCTCCTCTCACACTCATCTTTCACTGCGTTCCCTCGCTCCATTCCTCTCTCTGTACCTGATTGTCTTCAGATGACCTGCCATGAGATGACAGACTGACAGAAGTGTGACAGGAGTATGATAGGGATGTCCATCACAGCACGAATGAGAGAAAAGTATCTGCTTCAGACTACAAAGTTGGTTAGTAGACTAACTTAAACTAAAATATAATGAATGATGTGGAAGTGAAAATCTTAATCATGCTAATGTTGTAATCATGTTTATCCTTAAGGGAAAGAGTCTACTGAGTTTCAATAACAATTGTCATTATTAAAAGTAATAATCAAAATTAAGGAAAGGCGAAACCAGTACAGCTATTTGACTTTCCAAACATTAACCATTGACATGTGTCATTTTTAAATGGCTGGTTTACTCCTTACTTTTGCAATGTCATGACCAACGCCACATTTTGAAGGAGTTTGAACATGACTCAACAGGAGGAACAATATGTAACTGGAAACACATTGCAGGGAGAGACAGAAGGTTTCAAAAGAACTCAATTTCATATATGAACAAACCGGGCGTCATTCTAAAATACAAAATGAATCAACAGGGTAGTTTCTCATGTTGACTCCAGATGCAAGATGCAAAGTCATGGACAGACAAAAAAAGTTTGATTCTACCTGCATGGCAGAACACATGAAATTGTTAAGACTGTCACATTTGATGAAATAAGTTCTGAAATATGTAACACGTTTGCTTAAACACCAAGTGCTTACAGCCAAAAAGACACTTTGGTCCGTTCACCAGCATGAGCTTGTAATATATCAATATATTTTAGTGCTGTCAAATCAATTAATTGTGATACACACACACACACACACACACACACACACACACACACACTCATATAATGCCAACAAAAACTTATTATATAATGTATATTGTATTTGTGTGTATCCCTGTGAATTCACAGTATATGTATATATATATGTGTATACATTGCCCATTGTATCATACAATTCAAGGGTGACATATTGTGATTTGTCTTTCAATTATGCACTAAAGTCAAATTTCCTATTTTCATCATGCAAATGTTTTTAATAAAATAAATGACTAGGCCCAGAAGAGCTAAGGTAAATTTGTGTTTGACAGATGCATTTAAAATCCTGCCCAAATTGAACTTGTCTGTAATTTTTGCACATCTTCAATAAAAATTATGGAGCAAATTTCCTGCTGTTGTCCTGCTTAATCTAGGGTCCACTGGGAAATATTTGGCTCACTCTGGGGTCCCAGATAGGAATATCTGTGATTACATATATTTTTATCACATCTCCTCGTTTGTTTTGACCTTGTTGAATACTGTAGATAAATCTAAATGTTCTCATTGTGTCGCCTGGTGCACCTTCATTATGGATTTAGACCTTTTTGCCAAGTTTCAGGGTAAAGTAACAGATGGTGTTTCAAGTACTGCTGGCATCCCATCCGACATAAAAAGAAAATGAAATCAATAAGGAGAGCCTAATCACAGAAACTGATAAAACAAAAAACATGATCTTCACCTTAATGAATCCCTTCCATTATTATACGCATAATGGTATAAATATATCACACACATAAAAGTCGTGTTTATTTAGGTAGGTTTCGTGATGCACTTGAACTTCCATCCAGACAGACACTCCCATCTTAGTAAAAAATAATGAGAACCCTATCCCATTTGAATCAGTAAATGAATCACAGATGTCCTCTGTTCATACTCAAACGTCACATGTCATTTGAAGAGTGTTCATGTTGAGCTTTATTGTATCGCTGATTAGTAAATCATTACAGTCTCGTGTTCAGACTTGCTATGTGACGCAGGTATCAAACACATACACAAACACATAATGAATGAGGCACATTATATGGTATGACAGCTTCCAGATTGACAGCTCTCTGTGGCGCACATAAAAAAAAGTCAAACATGTCTCAACGACAGTTTACTGAATAAGCTGTATTTAGATGAATTCACAGTTTTATTAATGAATAATATGGTTAATATGAAGGGCAGACAAACCCCCCACAAACTAAGAAACTGATACAATCTAAAAATCAATTGTTCTTCCTTATAAATAGTCTGCTGTGTGAAGAGTTCATACATACACAAATGAAGTGTGAGAATTCAACAGGTCACTTTAGCATAGAGCTCGCACGATCAAAGGCTTTAACACTATCTAATCACAGAGGCAAGGAGCTAATTCATCAATTTATATTTATGTATGCAAAGATCCACCGCCGTTATTCCAACAATGCAAATGAGCGGAGAATCAGTGTGTTAATTCAGATCTTTTACACTCAAACCCCAGCGTGGCCTTAAATCCCGACCTCAGCTTTAGTCACACATCAGGGAATTCTAGAAATAAAAATGATTTTAATAAATGCATAATTCTGCCTGAATGTGCGCGCACAGGGGGACCAACAGAGTGTGTCCTGTGTGCTATTCCAGCAGTAGGGTAGTCTCACGGGGGCTTTAGAATAAGGTTTTATGATTATTGTTGTGTGAGAGAGTGTGTGTGAGTGTTTAAGCATCAGCTAAAGTTCTTTCACATCAAACTGAAATGGTGTGATGGCAATGTCTTGATGGACAGCTGAAAGCGTCTTCCCTGACAGATGGAAGTGACAGAGGGTGGGGTGTCTATTGTGACACGCCTCCTGAGAGCTGTCAATCACATTGATTGGTAGGCTTCAGTAAGCCGAAGCTCTCTAGACGTTTGGCCGTTTGACAGTCCATGACAGTGGAAGAGGAGCCACTGTGGGAATGAGGAGAGTAAACAGTGTTGTTAAGTTTACTAATAAGCCCAGACAGAGTCTGCATGGCCATTTACATTTTGTTAGTTGAGTTTTGGGAGAAATCTGTGAAATTTTGCAGAACTAATTTAAATGCAATAATCTAGTTTTCATATTTTAAAATATGTTGTATATTTTTGTATTTATGTCAGTGTTTTTTTTTTTTTTTCAAACATGTAGTGCTCACCAAGGTAGCATTCATTTGATTACAAAATAATAAAAATAAATAAATAAATAAATAAACAGTCAAATGTCAGCCTGGTTAAATCCAGACCATTCTCAGTTGTAACTGAGTTATGGTCTGGCAAAGCGTAGACAAATCATTTCCAGAGGTGCGTCACCAACAGACCTCACGGGTAGACCTAAAACCAATCAGAGCAATAAAGGAGATGACGTATGCAGAGCGGCGACAGGCAGAGAAACATCTTCAAATGTTGTTATTTGCGCTCGGTTTTTAACAAAAAGGAAACGTTCAAATCACTTAAAACACACACGACAGCTGATTCGAACGAGTGATGTTCGACGGCGGCATCCATCTTTGTAATGTAGGCTACAAGATCTGCTTCAAAATCCCAGTGCTGTCATCATCGTGTAAAGCCCGCCCCAACGTTTCTGATTGGTGCCGCGATTTCGACAGATTGGAAACATAGACAGTACAAGAAGTGGACAGAGCCATCTCATTGGAACTCCATTTAGACAAGTGAAGCCTATTTTTAGCAATTTTTTTAGCGTTCCTGACGCGCAGACTCAAAACGACTCAAACAGAGCTTGACGACGTAGATGTGACGTGAGCGACCTGTCTGTCTTCTAGTGGCTGTGGCATGAGAAATCTGAATCATTCCCTTCCGAAACTTGCAGAGGCAGAGAGTGTGAGTAGGAGCTGTCCATGAGCTAGGAGCAGGAGAAAATTTGTTGTACGTTGTCCGCCCACAATTTGAATCCGCAACTTGATCAGCCCACAAACACGTAATTTTTCTAACGACTGATGACAGTTCAACGCAGGATTCGCACACTTGATCTGGAACAATGGGCCAGTGTAGGACCAGCTTGGTCCTCAGAATCACAACCTGTAAGCTTGTTTCTTGGGAATATCCCGGACGAGCCCCCAGATCTGTTAGATTAAAAAGACTATCCGCAGCCTCGAAGCAGTTCCGAGTCATCAGTTGGAAACAAGCCACAAGAGATCACTGGAGAATGATCAAGAAAACACAGACACAGTGCAGAACCATAACATTCTCAAATTTATTAAGGAAGAAAGGTCATATTAATAAAGCAGAATCATCCACGATGTCTAGCCCATCCAGTCGCCTCAAAGATCAACCCTAGAAATATGAAAACTAGTTCTTCAAATGTTTCTTCATCTGACTCACGCTGGGATCGATATGGTAAAATTGACGTCGCCGTTACGGTATTTAAAGTGTGTACAATCAAGTACTGAGGAAGCCTCCAGAGCTGAAGTTCAGTTATGGTAATGGAAGTTTAGCTTCCGACTTGCGCTGAAATCGGTCAATCGTAATCGTAACAGACTGGGCCTTCTGGCCAATTGGAGCAGAGTAGCTTGTGGAAAGGAGGGATTTAGAGAGATTGATTGCATGTAAACCGGTGGTAGGAGACCTCCAAAACAAAATGAGGAAACTTTAAAATAGCATAATAGGGGCACTTTAATTCTGCTTGGGCATATCATACAATTCAAGACTACAAGCTTGTCATGCCCATTAATATTAGCATTCACCAGTGCTAATCCAGTAAGGTCATGGTGTAATTGCACAAAGATACAAATTTGACAAATAGTGGGCTGTACCTCCAATCCTGTGGGATTGATTTTGGTTTTATATTTATTTAGTCATATTTACATTCATGTGTCAGCATATTTCAGTGACAGATAATTATTTTCACATTGGCCAACCTGAAACTGCACTTGCTGAAAGCAAATACTGATCCACACACACCCAAACACGCCCAATGCACCTCTCACAAGGCCGCACGCTTAAACACATTCAACATTTGTCTTCACTATGGAGGGCGTATTGTGTTGTCATGCAAGTGCACAATAGCGGTTAAACAGGCTCAGGATTCAGAGTGAGGTGAAACACAACCAATGGCTATAAATAAAGACAGCCACGTTCCCCAAAGCCGAGGTTTAGAGATGAGCAACTGTGACGTCCACGTTCTGGACATGAAACTCAATCCCGATTTGCCTCATTGATTCCTCTCTCCGTGTTTTTGGTTTAGTTTTTGCAGTCAAAAACAACAGATTAGTCATGTAGTGATGACTCTTTTCAAGTGGGGAATTTTGACATTGTGTAAATGTGTTTAGTGTAAACACTGACAAATGGTTTTGTAATGAGCCATATGTGTATGGACGGGCCTTACTTGAATCATACAGCATATCTGTATGATATTACAAAAAAAATGTGTTTTGGTGTCAGTAATGCTGACTGTGATGTCAATGACAATACGATCATTGTTTCCAAATTCACATCCATCCTGGGCCTTTCATTGATAGTCCTGAACTGTCAACACATCTAGTGATAAGAGAATTAGACACTCCTTGAATGGCAAATCCCAGAGAGAAGGTCTGTTAAACCTATACAAAGAAAGAATCAACGTTTTGAAACAATAACATTATTATCCTTCTCTCGGTTTTATGTTTGCTCAGTATTTTCCCCCACTGGAACAAAGAGTTCAACTGCAACATGAGGCTCCGCCAAAATTAATCGGCACAGATTGTTTTCGAGTATCTCCAGGGACCTCAAGCTCTCAAAATTTAGGCATATATAATCAGAGGTATGCTAAATGAACAAAATGTGTAACATGTGGTTTAACAGGAACAGTTGGAACTATAGTTGTTCACCAGACGAGTTTTAATCATGTTTCATCTTGTTTGTGTGACACAGAAGCTTGGTCATTGATTTGAGACACTATTTCTGAACGAGGTATGACCTCTTAAAAATGCTCTTTTATTCTTGGCAAAAGTAAGAAAACCCTTTATAAAGACCTCTTTGATTCATTTTTCACTTCAAAAGGAGAAAACGATATGGAAGAATGTGTAAAGAGACAGAAGAGAGATGAAGAAGCTCTCCAGAGTGCTGGAAGGAAGTGCTCTAGGGAGACCACCATGTAGATACTCCACTGCTTCACACCATGGAAAAACAAGAAAGAGCACAGGATGACAAAACTCAGCGTGGAGTCAAAGAAGCGAATGTTTGTACAGCCTGAGCGATGATCTTCAGATAAACTTGAGGAGAGAGAAGGAACACATTCAGTATAATTCCTCACTTCCTCTTTTGTTTCCCCTCAAGTGCTAAAGCACGCAGATGGTACACATGAACTTTGCCTTAAATAATGGCAACAAAAGACAAGACAAACGACAATGTGCGTAACACTATTCCTCTAGGCATTGACATTTGACAGCTGCCACTAAAAACTACAATAATTAGGGCTGGGTGAAAATATTGATTAATCATGATATTCATTTGAAGATACTTTACTATTTGGAAGTATTCCTGTACTGTTTTGAATGGTGGTGCAATGCTGAATCTAAAACCCTAAGGCAAAAGTTATATTTTACCCAAGTTGGTAGTCCCAATTGAATGTAATTACACAAAAATGGCGTGTACTGCGCACAATAACTGCCTGTGTGACTAGCGTAGTCTGGTTTATGAACAAGTGAACTGGTTTAGTGAATCCCCTGAGTCATGAACACACGACTTGTGAGCCGAATCCTTTTTGGAGTGAATAAAAATATACAGCTTAACCAGTGTCTTCCAATTCCTGAACTAAAGACTCTTTTGAACAGGTTTTTAGTGAGTGCCAATGTAGTCCAGTTCAAAATCTGATCATTCATGAACTCTATTGACTATTTTTGTGTGTGTAAACCAAATAATGCACAAATGAATCGAAATCAAGTCGATACTCAGCCCTAATCTGATATTATTTCTTGCGAAGATTATGAAGCCCTCTGAACTTGTATATTTAATATGTTCTTGGTTGAGGAGAATGATCAACCATTGCACCACAATATTGTTAACAGCTCGTGAACAAACCTCAAATGTGTCCGGGCAGGTTTTCATTCATGAACGTCAGACGCAGAGATGGTGAATTCTGACACAATGTATCAAACCCCATTGAATAAACATAAAAGAGAACTGAAAATTCCATAGGAAAAACATTTTATTGAAAAACATTTTCAGTTTGTAACAGACTGGTGGAATGTGTGCCATTTCATTTCTATGACTTTTATAAGGTTGCACGTCCTGACCAGATCCTACTGCGAGAGAAGGATGGGACATCGGGAAACGACAGCAAGAGAAAGATAACAGGAAACTGAGAAGTTGGGGGAAAAAAGTCAAATGATAATACTGAGCTTGTTTACAAACTGGGTAGAAGAATCCAACAGAAAATAAGCCAAAAAAAAAAAAAAAAAGGATCTAATTAAATAAATATCTATGGTACACACGTATGGCACAAATATGCAGCAAGCAGTCAGTTTGGCAATTCTCTATCTCATTTTCATTTTTAAACCAGATCACCATAGGAACAGTGCAAAAGGGTTGAGTGGGATGGGTCTGACGAGTGCTAGCTAAAATACATAGCAAAAAATTCCAATTCTATACAAAAACATCTTAATTAAGTTTATAAAAAACGATTTATTGGGTTCGTCGTCAATATTTACACAAGTTATTTACCAAAAAAATTAGTATGCTCTCTTTTAACTCAAGTGATTCATGTTTTTTTTTTCTGAACTTTTTTTTTTTATTTGCTAAAAATGTGAGAATAAGGCTATTGTAACAACCGGGGATCCATATACAATACAAACAATAACGTATTTACAGCCTCTTACCTACAGATGTACGGTGCAAAAACTAGAGTCTTGTGAACTCAGGGTGACCATACAAGCAAGGCATTTTACAGTGGGCCGAAGACACTTCTCCTAGCGTTTCGCAAACCTTCCGTCGACATCGGTGCAACATCTTACGCTACTAGTTAAGTCCTACCACTCCTAAAATGTTACAGGAACGTTTGCAACCAGCTTGCCGGGACAGTGTCTTCGGATTCAAAGAAACTAAGGAGATTGTCATATTTAGCCCATATGGGACAGCAACCGAACACCAACATGTTTGTAGTTTCTGTAGAATGTTTGTCTTCTTTAGTTTAAACTGCTCAGTCTTCAAAATGTATGTGTGTATTGTGTGTGTGTGTGTGTAAGTGTTCATGTTTCACAGTTTACCTCGAACCTACAGCACAAAGTAAAAAAAAAGTAATAATAATAATAATAACACACCGGGGTTGTGTTTTCTGATGCTGTATTGTTTCATTTAATTTTCAGTGGTTAAGAACACTTTCCATAGGTGAACGTATATCATCTTTTTTTTTTCTCAATTGTTATAAAAATAAATAAAAATTGCATATTTGCAGATTTCGTGGCCTCTTACAGAGGCACAAAGCTCCGATCACACAAGGCTTGGCTTCTCGGTGAGATTCAAGAACCTCCATGAACAAGTGAAAACAAAATGGATGAACAGTTAATGTGCGACTGGACATTTTCAAATCTCAAAGTCCACCTTTGGTGAATTACTTCAATTTCAATGTAAGAAACAAATGAAGATAACTGTCTGGCATTGCTCACAAAGCGCTTCGCACAAATGACAACACACACACACGCGCAAAGAGTTCTGAAATCCACTGGGAGCTGCGGGTAATGGGATGCGATGGCCTCTGCTCGGTGACTTCCTCTCTAAAACGCGCGCTAAATCCACTTGTGACCTCCATCGATTATAATGTGTCTTTTCCCCTCCAGAAACCTCCCACAATTTGAGCCTGAAAGATCCCATTTCATGCAATTTACTACATTTAGCCTGTGCTCGTTCTCATCTAGTATGCTTGCTAACCCACGTCTACTGCTTTCCTTCCAGATTAAGGGGCCTAATTTCAAGCCAGAGCACATCTGAGCTTCATCAACTGAGACAGGCAGGCCGGAGAAGTTGGTTTAGTCAGGACTCAGTCAGACATGCCCTTCCTTTGGTCCGTTTCTGGCCCTTCCCTCTCATTCCTTTCGGCTATTTTAAAACCCAACATGCTGTTTTCCCTGAGGGCTCCTTCCAAAGCCTCCCCTACCCTGGCCATGAGCGCATGTGCTTTTTGTGCGGGTATGTGTGTGTGTGTTCGTGGTGAAAAGGCAGCTATTCGTGTACGGATCGATGGAAAAACGACACAATTGAGATGGAGAAATATCGGTATAACGTAAAACGGATAACTCGAAGCTTGCATAATGTGCAGATTCGCCATAAATTATTCATTTTCTTGCTGTTTCACACCAACCTGTCTGTTTCTATGTGAACTTTCTCCAACCGTTCTCATCTACAACTAAACAAATCCTTAAAGAAAGGCTAATTAAATCTTTTGTTTCGTTTAAAACTAAATAATTATGATGCAATTTGATGTCCCTGTGCTTTTGGGCAAAAAAGTAGAGTAGCAGTTCCACTTTTCCACGACCTGCACTGGCCACTGGTGAGTGAGAGTGTTTGTGATGGCAGAAATACTAGAAAAACAGGAACTTTTGCACCCACATGCCTGGGGAAGGCAGCCATTTTGTGTAAAAAATGACAGATTTTGCCAATAAGCCTTGAGTGATTCGCTCCCTGCGATCTCTGTTTTAATGTGTTTGTACTGCATGTAGGCAAGGTGATCAAGCTTTCAAAGTGCTGCTAAAGTGATCATGTGGGTCCTCCACCTTCCCAGCAGGCAACAGGACAGTCAGCAACTGTACCAAATATCGACGTTCGCTCATTCCTTCCCATTCTATCTCTCTCGGGCTTCCAGCACAGGCAGCGGACGTATACAAAATGAAATGTGTATGTCTTCCACGCTACTAAACGGCACATAAACCAGCACAAAAGGATCTCTATGACGATACCTATTAGTCTTCTACCAAATGAGTCTGTAAGTGGACTTCACTGGGAATGACAGAAAGAAACGCAAGTACGATGCATGAGCATACAAAAGACTTCAAGTAAACATTGTGAGTCATTTTGTAGAGGTGAGTAAATGAGGAGAGCTAACGTAAATGAAAACAGTACGAGTGAACGTGCAAAAACAGATGGTGTCCATTCAAATGTCCAAAAGTACGCTCCGGAGAGCTTCCTGCTTCCTTGTTAAATCCACTTTCTGTAGCTGTGACCGATGGGCTGCATTCACTTCCTGTTCGCGATGGATCAGCCGACCGGCCAAGCTTAATGAACAGCTCAAGTTCTTATTTCTTGCTGTGTGATACTGACATGTCACTTCTCTGCTTCATCTCCAAGTGTTGTGTCTTTAAGTGAGATGATGTAGCAGGAAAGAGAAGAATCATTTTCCAGACCTCTCTTTTCACGCCCACCCCCTCAACCCCTCTCTCCCAGCTCGTCTGATTCACACACGCTCCCTCGTACACACACTATAGTATCCAAAATAGTGCACGTCAATGCCCCAAAAGGGTGTCCATTTTCCAATGTGTCATTTGTCTGTTTCATTTTTGCAGGTGCAAGAGCAGCAAATCAGGAGCGTCACTCCACCATCAGCAACATCTATACTGACAGTAATAATCAGGATTATTGTAAAATAAACAAGAAACACCAAAAATAAGAGGGGGCAGGACGAGGGTGAGCTTGGACGTCGATGCTGCCTACAGGGGGTTCATCGAGGGGCATGTGAGGGGTTAAAGCGTCCAAAAGAAGCGTGTCCGTGTTCACACTTTATAATAGATGTTCGCTGGGCTCTGCGGCGGCATTTCCTGTACGATGTAAACTGGGTGTCCGTAATCGCCGCTGACTTTCTCGTAATGTGGGCAGAAGACGCTGTCAGCAGTCCGCAGTGGGATGATGATGTCGCTCGGCTCAGAGCCGTTGTTGTTGCCACCGCCACCGGCCCTCTTGGGCGTGGCTAGCGTACTGAGTGACAGCGTGGTGCCATGCTGAGGCGAGTGTTTGCGATGGCGTCGTCGATACTTCAGCAGGAGGAAAACCAGCATGATGATTATGATGATGACTATGACGCTGGCTGAAGCAATGCAGGCGAACAGGGCAACTTCTGAGCCGATGACTGATGACGATTTATTTCCATCTCCCTTGTCTTCATGATGAGATGCATCTAAGAGGGAACATAAAAATGTGAACTTCTCAAAAAAGCAATGCAACTAGGGTCTAAGGGTAAGGGCAACTAGTGTAAGGGTCGTTTACACTTAGGATGATAACTATAACTATAAAGCTCTTAAAGGGATACTCCACTTTTTTTGGAAATTTTATGACTCCCCCAGAGTTAAAAAAGTTAATTTTTACCGTTTTCAAATCCATTCAGACGATTTTCTGATATTTAGAAGAATATCAGTAACCAGACTTTTTCTGGTCTCATTGACTTCCATAGTAGGAAAAAAATATATACTATGGAAGTCAATGAGACCAGAAACTGTGTGGTTACTGATATTCTTCTAAATATCAAAAAATCTGCTGAATGGATTCGAAAACGGTAAAACCCAACTCTTTTAACTCTGCGGGGGAGTGGTAAAATGAGCCTATTTCCAAAAAAAGTGGAGTATCCCTTTAAGTTAAACCAACAATATTTTTTACAGTGACATATATATTTGCCAGCAGACGTCCTTTTAAAACACTTGCTTTTTACATCCTCATGTCATTCCAAACCTGTGTGACTTCTGTGGAACATTTTGAAAAGTCAATTTATGGAAAGTCAATGGACAGTGCCCCCCATTGACTTTCATTCTATGGACAAAAAACACTGGGACATTTGTTCTTTTCTGTTCCACAGAAGAGAGTCATACAGGTATTGTCAAATAAACAATGACAATTTTCCTTTTGGGTGGCATTTTGCCTTTAAAACACTCTAGAGCGAGTCCTAAACATTGCTTACTCTTTCACGCAGTGAATGAGGTGCTAACGGTCTATCTGATGGGTACGTTTGATCCAGTCGGGCCCGTTTCTTTTTTCAGGAGTACAATTAGTATCCAATCAATAATCATGCTTCCTCTGAATTTCTCTTTCAATTTTCAGTGGATTTCAGACAAAGAGGAATGTCAATACGAGCTTCTTGTTTATATCTTCACAGAAACTCTCCGACCGAAGTTGTTTGTGCATAATTGGAATTCTTTCATTGTCTTTGAGTAACCGGGCGATTCGCATTTGACTGGCCGTTTGACAAGAAAAATGTAACGTTGCTCATGTGCTGCAAAACAACAAAAACAGCCCCAGAGAAACTGCTATCCATTCAGAGTCTCACCTCTCCACTGTAAGACACGCTTCCAAAAACACAGAGCATGACTGTTACGCCAGCTGTGCTTTTTTATAATACATGTCTTAATGAACGCCTGTCACAACTTGACTGAACCCTGCTATTAAAGATCTGGAGTATTTCCTTCTCTTTGTTTAACCAAAGACGGCCCGACTAATTATTAACCAGCCTGCTGTTTGACAATTCATTACGTATTCTCAGGAGTACGACAGATTAAAAATGAGAGTAAATACTGCACGTCATGTGTGTTGCAACCAAGTAAATTGTGATTAACAGTGATTCTTGTCCTTTCTCCTCCTCCAAACAAACAGAAAGGGTTGGTGCTGCATGCAGTTCTCTTCCCTGCCGAAAACACCACAAGATATCACCTTGATACAGCGTTAATGTTTTGGCAAATATCCTGTACTTGTTTGAAAATGAGTGATTGTTCAGTAAATCTCTAAAATAAAATAAAAACGGTGCTTTATTTCAAGGTAGCTAATTGGCAATTAGTAAAACAATTGTGGAGCATTGTAGCATCAGCCTAATTGATAGCGTTTTATAAAGCTAGCTTACCCAGCAGCACGCTTTCAGAGCTGTGCACAGCAAGCTACATTTCTTCATTAGATTACAGCAAATTGCTAAAACAAGGAAATAGGCTCATTTACCTAAATGGTGTAAATTAATGTATGTTTATGAAGCTTCAGCAATAACTTGCTTGTCTATTTTTTTAACGCACTTCTGTCTCCAGGCACAGTCAAAGAGCAACGGGCTCATTTAAACTAGCACATCACTGGGAAAGCTCACTATATGACAGGTACTGAACCTTAAAGGTGAGTATATATTCAATTTCCCATTTCTTGAAGGAAATGCCTGCATACAAGACCGCAAAAGAATAGTGTTTAAGTTTCAGGCAAGTTAGGTGTAAGTCTTAGGTTCTGTATTTGCGTAAATGCACTTTCTTTCGTCTTTGCCATGATATAGATGGTTAAATAAATTTTGTAGAAATCACAACTGCATAATTCAGATTGGAAACATTATAATGATGATTAATAATTTTTTTTAATACTCTTATTTATTGGAGATCTAATAAGTTAACAAACATGATTACATTCATGTATAATGGCGAACGTTTTTGCATTGTTTTATATTTATATTGTAAGATTAAACAAAAAAAAGATACAGTAGTAAAAATAAAGGAATTTAAAATTTGAATGGAATCTATAATAAAATAATCATTATAAATAAAATCCAAATCAGATCAGTGGTAAACTTGGGATTTTATAGGCCTATTTCCATTTATTTATTTTTTTATTATTAAAGTTGGATATTTATAATTTAACACATATTAACATTAATTATATAAACAAAATATTAATAATTCAATTTTATTATATAGGCGTACATCAAAAAAAATCAAATTTTGATTTGGAGAACAGAACGCAGCAGGTTTTACACAAACTGGTGAACGTCATGCAATTAGAGCTGCTACATCACAGCAAAAAGAGGCGAAAAAACCTACAAACATGACTTTGTTATACATAGAGAATTAGAATTATCTAGATCCATCCATTTATCCTATATCTGCCCTGTTCCTTCTGCCACCTCCCACCCAAACCCTAATTTTCTTTTCCAGGAACACAATAGCATGGAAGACAACAGATGAGATAGGAAAGAGTAAGAAGAAGGTGTGAGCAGCTATTCTGACACTCTCCGGCATGTGCGGCATATTTGTAAACATCGTTAATCACAGATTAGCAGATGGGGGTGTTAATTGCACCTGTGGAAATAACATGACCCAGAGGATGCTTCTATTTACCGCCTTCAGATGGCATTTCTGCAAGGGGAGGACGAGAAGGATAAACAGGAAAGCTTTGCTCGTGACACAAGCAGCCTTTATCTGAATGTATCTCCAAAATGTTGTCACCCAGTCTCGCAATCAAACCCCCCCTTCCCATCTCACACCTCGCGTGTTACTCTAAAGTGAGACCCAGCATCACTTTGCCGTTCTCCCTCCTCTCAGGCTGAGATGGAGGTGTGCTGCTCCCCTGACCACCTGCCACCTTCTGCAGTGAAAACCAGTCACTGTACGCAGAGCCAATGACATAATCTCATAGCCCTCAGCCAATTATGTTATTACATATAACTCAAATATAACTCATAATGAAACTGTTTGATATGTTTCCTATTAAAAATGACAGTTTGAATGGATACTACGAAAAGCTTTTTATAAATAGCAAACAGGCTATACATACTTCCCAGTCATCTTAGATGCAATTGTAACTGCAAATGGTAATAGTGAAGGGAAGGGACATTCTCATACTAGAGAGCATCTGATTGGACATTAGTGATGACAATTAGTCATCATTAATTTTAGTCTGTATTTCTGAAAATTGTAATTGTGCACATATCTGCTAAAAGTTAATTTTGCCAACATTTATGAGTATTGTTTAGCATTTATACACTAAGGACATGGACTAAAAGCCACAAAACTCCTTTGATTTCATAGGGGTTTTTTAAGGGTTCACATACAAAATAAATATAAAACTGCATCATTTTCCACCAAAAGAAGTAGCTAGTAGCTACTCAGTGGTGTCCAAAAGTATTAGAAATTATTAAGACTCTTCTGCTCATGGATAATTTATTTGATCCAAAATGCAGCAAAAACAGTCATATTTTGAAATAGTTTTACAATTCAAAATTTAAAACAATTTAAACTGTTTTTATATTTGCATATATTTTTAAACATAATTATTCCTGTGATCAAAGCTGAATTTTTAGCATCTTAACTCCGGTCTTCAGTGTCACATGATCCTTCAGAAATCACTCTAATATCCTCATTTGCTGCTCAAGAAACATTTATTATTATCAATGTTGAAAGCAGTTGTGTACAATTTCTTTTCAGGATTCTTTTTTTTTTAATAAAGAGTTCAAAACAACAGCATTTATCTGAAATAGAAAGCTTTTGCAACACAATAAATGTATATACTGTCACTTTTGATCAATTTAATGCATCCTTGCTGGATAAAAATATTAATTCATTTCCAAGAAATTAAGCATCTTGTGCATCTAATTATCATATTAGAATGATTCCTGAAAGATTATGTGACACTGGAGTAGTGACACTGAGAGTTATATATAAATATATTCAAATAGAAAACGGTTTATTTTAAGTTGTAAAAATATTAGGTGTGTTATATTATTAATTACACAAATCTATTATTATATTATAATCATGCATAATAATGTCTCAAAATTCATTAAAATAGTAGTCTAAATATTATTATGAATTATGTTATATATATTATATCAAATAATTACATTAAACCATATATTTGTATTAAAATCTATTTAATTTTCTTATCATAATACCCAGTTAATAGAATGGAATGTTGTATATAAACAAGTCAACAAATATATTATGAGACAACTACTATAATAGTTTCATTGTAATAAATAATATTAATAGTGTAATAAAATATTAATATATTATAGTGGTCTCCAACTTTTTAACACATTAGCTTTAGCAAATCACAACGATGTGACAGTTCCAGGTATGCATGTGATATCCTTACAAGGTCAACAAGGGCCGTATGGTTTTATTCTGCCATCATACAGTGAAATTAATCCTTTGAACTAATTCTCAAGCAGCTGGACATAACACAGTCTCACACACACACACACAGCTACTTCCCACACTCACATGCCCCAGCATGCCCCACGCCCAGCCTTAGCAGCAGCAGTAGTCTCGATCAATCAGGCTCCTCCCATGCAGTGATTGCTAATTGATGCACTAATCCAGTCGTTAAGTACTGTGCCAAAGAGCTTGGGAGTGCGTCCAAAGTAAACACCTGCCGTCACTCATCAATGTGTTTTGCTTCTACAAAACGAATCGAAGGGGACAGTGTAGTTACAGACTTACCGTGCCTGGGAACAAACACACAGAGAGGCGGCCAACATATGAGATATGATCGGTGACATGAGCACAGAATGGATTTTACAAATATGACGCAAGTGACAGTCAATGGATCTGATACTTTCAGGTTAGAAATCAAAAAAGTAAAACTGACCAGATTCATCCACCTGGATAGTATGGAGTATATCAGCATAAACAGGATGCTAAGATGAGTTTTTTAAAAAAAGTGTCAAAACGTGAATATCACATTATGAGGTAAAGCAATGGGGGTTCTGTCGAAGATTCATGGATATGGGTAAGGGTCTATAACAAGTCTTCTTTTTGGTTATCCCATCACACTGAATGGTTGTAGCCCCAGACGCCCACTTTCATTCAGTGGAAAAGCAAACTCTAATATGACATGAAATTACTTCTGCAATTCTCAGTGTAATCTAACCTACTTTATTCTAATGATTGTCATCTTGACAGAGGTCTCTGTAGACTCTTAAGGTTGTGTGTTGCCTTGAGTTGAAGATGGCCAAATGTGACACGCTACTGCCCCCCAGTGAACCAAAAAGGTACAACATCCTATCAATATATAGGTACAATATCCTATCTGACAAGGTGTATATGCTTTAAATGAATGAAAGAAATTGTTTTTACTTTTTTTAATTTCCTCATTTGATTTAGATTTTCAAAGAGGTATTTGAATTGGTCATGAGTTAAAAAAAGAATCAGTGGATGCAATGTTCCCATTTGGGAATCATAAAAAAGCAATAGCACATACATGCATGTTTATAAAAACTATAAGTTCAGAAAAATATAGATGTTCTTTTAGAGAGAGATAGAGAGAGAGAGCATTAATACAAATTCCGTTGAGCGAATACAAATCATAACTCTACTTCACCACTAAATATTTTATAATAATAAGCACAACATATTGTAAGGACATTGTTCCTTTGGTTTCTGTTTCCCAAGCTATGCACATATTATTGCTTCATTTAAAGTAGGGATGCACAATACATTGGCACATTTGTTATGGGCCCATTTTTGGTTCCACTTTAGTCAATCTTAAAAAAAATACTAATAATTTGATAATAATAATGTTAGATTTAATCTTCACAAATCTCAAAATGAATATCCATTTTTCATTCTGTGCATTATAATGTTCTGATGCCTAAATCAGGTAAGGTTTTAGTGTTTTATTTTTATTTAAGACAATTTTCATCAATGTATAGGTCCATAACACAAATAAATTATCAAGTTATAACCCCTAAACCCCCGGGTGTGAACCCCTAATTTATAAAATTGTATTAATGTAAAGCAACAACCCCGAATTTATATTATTGTATTAATGTAAAGCAACAACAGATTCAAAAAAAAAATATCTATATATATCTATATATATATTAGTGCTGTCAAAACGATTAATCGCGATTAATCACATCCAAAATAAAAGTTTCTGTTTACATAATATATGTGGGGGCACTG
>JAOTRC010000043.1:16444297-16455550 GCA_027497675.1 Cyprinella lutrensis
ATAGATAGATAGATAGATAGATAGATAGATAGATAGATAGATAGATAGATAGATAGATAGATAGATAGATAGATAAGGAATCGAATTAGATAGATTTGATCTGTAAGAAGATCCTCTCATTGTGCAGAGCAAAGCCTTTTAGGTCAATTACAATCGTATTAATTAACGTAGGCTACAAGGATACTTGCGACACCGCCAGAGGACTAAAGACAGCCGCTCTATTACAGTTTAATAACGACCATGTAATAACGACCGTGTAATTACGACCGTGATTATCAACACTGCTGGGCACCTGTTATGCGGTTTATCCTCCCTGCCCCGTGTCCCATATAACGTTACATGCAGGGGTAAAAAGAGAGAAGACTTTTCTATTTAAAAAATGGGCCGAGAGCGAAAGTTGAATTATTGAAAGAGCGTGGAGTTTCTCCAAGAAGCGCTCGAGACTCCCGCGCGGCGCTCGAGACCCCTTCGGCGTCACTTGATGTTTCGATGTTTTAATCAATGCATGATTCAGCGTCGATGTGCGATGCGTGTGATGGTCTTGACATTTCCACGACTGACTTAACAGTCAATGAGAGGAAAAAACATGTCTCTTTTGAATGCGGCTACTTTTACATTTCAGGAAAAAATTAGGTAATTCAGAGATGAATCAGAGCTTTTTAGAAAATTGTACACGCAATTACTTTGGCTTATTCATCACGCCAAAAACTAGAACAAATGTGGCATTTTAAAGTAGATAACTTAGCCTAAACCAGCACTAAGATAATCATTTAATTTCCATTTCATTAAAACAATGAAAAAAAAAGAACATTAGCTAAATAAATAAATAAATAAATAAATAAATAATGCTTGGAGGCCTGATGTTCTATCATAGGATTGTGATGGTGAGAATAACACAATATTTTCCGAGGTAACGTTAACGGTAGTTTAGGCCTACGCCGTACAATAAAAATATGCCTCAATTGGAAATGTAACCAACAATTAACAATGTTCATTTGTACAAAGAACGTTTCATATTTGTCTTTATAAACATGAAATGCTACTCCTACGATTTCCTTAAATTGTTTTGTCATAATTATTTCGTGTCATGATTCATGAAATAACTCACTATGGGTAAAAAGAGTGATGACCTGAGGTCCTGTGGGGCCATTCAAAAATATATACTTTTTCTTCCTTGCTCCCTCAAATTTACAAGTTAGCACCAGGAACTATTCATTACAGTGAAACGTCTATTTTTCTTATATTAATGTGCAAAACCCCTGTGAGTGGAAACAACGCGTCACTCCCTTCTGCTCGATGATCCACATCACCTGCTATTAATTTTCATTTTACAGTAACGTTAATGGATGAAAGCGTTAACACCGTACGCTGCCATTTATCCTCATTAAGTGTTTTTTTTTTCTTTCTTTTACCGACATCACCCACTTTTAGAGTGTTGCTCTAAAAGGCAGTGGAAGAGTGGTAACTTAGATGTGACTGACGGAGCTCTGCCGCCTCGCGCACTTACTTGGTATTCGTGGTGTTCCAGTATATGGAGTCCAGGATGAGCGCGCGGGACAGGTTCACCTTGCACGCGATGAATAAAACTCCAAAGTAATATCTCCACAGAGAGTCGCCCATGGTCCGTTAAACGACCGTTACGGTCAAATTCCGTTTCCGCGGGAATTTCTAATTCGAAAAAAGGAGAAAGCGTCTTGTGGAGTGCTGCTTGTGACAATCCAAACTCAATATCCCCGCTCCAGGAGAAAAGTAAAAAAAATGCTGAATTTGAGTCCAGTTAGAAGTGAACCATCCCGTTGGGAAGTGCTAACGTTACTCCTCTATTTGTCCTGCTCGAGATGAGATAGAGCAGCACCGTGGACAGTGGGCAGTTTCTCATTCGGTGAAAAACACGTCTGAGTGGAGCACTCACCGATCAACCGGCCGTGGGGAGCACGTACATTCCTCACAGGAAGGCGACCCGTGTCGTCGCCGCCGTAGTGCTGGGTGTCCCTGGAGACATTGAAGTTAATCCCCCCGGAGTGTGGATAACAAGCCAAGCAAGTACCCTACCAATCCCAAATACGAGGTATTCCGTTCAGGCAAAGGAGAGGAAAAAAAAAAACACACCGGACTTCCCAAAATGATTAAGGCAAGAATGGAATAACTGTAGCCTGTTTGATGAAGCAAAATAATAATAATAATAAGCAAAATGTCTAATGGTTGAAAATAAAAATAAAATAAAATGAAAGGATGAAGTCAAATGAAAGTTCTCATGGGTCGCCGTGGAACCCGCACAGGAGCAGAGAACAGCTGCGGCTCGAACCCTGCAGGTCCGGATTGAGATGCTGGGCGCGTGAATTGCTGGTCTGCTCCGTTCTCTGCGCGATTCTGTACTGCAAGTAGCAGCCAGCGTCTACAACACGGAATATTTGTCAGAGCGAGTTTTTCCGCTGACTCCTCCCACCTATTCTGCCATTGGTCAAGGAGAGAAGCCTGTCAATCAAGCGGTCGCCCGGCGACTGGTCGAGCAATGAGAGAATATATCGGACTTCAGGTCGCCAACCCAGATTTCAGTTCAGGGATTAATGACATTTCTGCATTTTAAAGAGAACTCGTGATATAATGTGTATCGCAATTGTTACAAAAAAAAAAAAAAAAAAAAAAAAAAAAAAAAAAAAAACAAGCCGTAAAGCAAGCCGTACTAGGTAGGCAACCAAAAACTTCATAATATAGCCTACTATCTTCATGCATACTAATTGGTACTTGGATATCGTTTAATCACTATTATTTATCGTTATTATACTTCATAATGGCATCCACAGCAATCCCACTCCCTCATGGCCAATCATTTTAAAGTAAAGGCATTTATTTAGGTTGAGGTCGAGAGCTGCCTGCTGAATGCGTGAGGCAATTAAGCGGTCAACAGCGCCCACTAGCGGTCATGAACAACCAACTCAGCTTTCAAGTAAGTACATTTGGCTATTCCTCTTACATTTGTTTATTTATCAATTCAGTGACAGGTTCATTACAACAATTTCGCAATATTTTTGTTTTTTAAACTGACAAAATATCAAATCATTCAATTTAATTTAAAGTAGGCCTAGCCTAATACACAGCACAACATTACTCTTAAATAGTCAAATTAAATGTATATAGTTAAGGTTTAGTTGTCAGATGCAGTGTCAAATGCTGTACCGTGTCTTTGCAAACGGAACAATTTAAAGAAAATAAGTTAAATAAAAATAATAAAATATAAGTATAAACAATAATTTTAAAATAACTATAAAAGTAGTTATAAAGTAATAACTGTTTTCAAACTGAATTATAAACTAGCCGTATATTATATTACATTAATCATTATATTAAGCCTATATTAAATTATATTATTCAGACTGTTTTAACTAGCTACTAAGTTAATAAACCAGTCTGTAGCCTATTTAGAAAGCACGCCTAAAGTTAATTAGGACGCAAGTGTAAAGAAAGCCGGTGTGAAAAGCATTCACACTTTCCAAAGGCCGTAATTGAATCAGCATTTACTGTTATCAGTGTGTATTTCTTCCCTGGTTTAAGATACCTTCAAGCGAGCAGATACCACATCGAAGCGACAATTAACACACTACATGTGCTGAATACACAGAGTAAATGATTGCTACATCAATAAAGCGCTGTATTAACGTGTTACATCAAAGCAACGCAGATTGCCTGTTTATGACATCTATTTGTCTAGGCATCCAACATGCCACATTAGCCGCTTATTGTGCTACATAAAGACATATTTTGTCAATATGAGCACTAACTTGAAAGTGCAAAATTAAATGGACAAAACTTAAATCTGTGTTTCAAGCACCACTTACAAAGAGCGCAAGCCTCCAAAGGTAATAAATTATTTACTTTGTGCAATAGTCTGTTTCTGAGAAGGCTCAAATTCTCCCACACTAGCTACAAAACAAAAGCAAACAATAAGACGAGCAAAGACAATTGCAGAAGAAGGTTTCCCGACGGGAAAACACGGAAACGACGATTTCCTGAGCTATCTTAAAAATAACCAACGCAGAGCTATTAAGTATCTTGGTAAAGAGGTTGAGTAAACGTGCACTTCTAGCAGATGTTCTTTTCTTGAATTACCAGAACAAACACCGTTAGCTAGTTAATTTGAACAACTTTTATAATTAAACGTAGGCTATATTAAACTTATTCCACGTGCATAACAATTCGACGGACACATATAAAAACCATTTCCAATAAATAGCCTACAATTTGTGTAACTATGACTATTACTGTTAGCCTACTATTTCATAACTTGAAATACTTTATACTGTTTTACAACTTGAAACCGTTTTTCCTTACATTTAAATATTCAAACTCATTTTCATTATGAATTTAAACATCTTAACCTAAACGTTCCCAAAGTGTCATGACACTCCGTAAATTAAAAACAAACAACGCTTCACACCTTAAAGATAAACTCTCAACTTCTCAGCTCTTTGAAATCACAGGGTCAGATCGATGTTTATTCAGTTGCACGCGAATAATCTCACGGTCCGTGGGTCCGACCTCGGAGCGTGATCAAACAAAGCAGCTTCACTGACGAGAAAACACACCTGCTGGCCAATACACACAATCAACAGTCAAGTATGCGCATTGCTCCATTTTTTGGTCAAACTTAACGCATCGCTTCTGAGCAGATCACAATAGCGGTTATAACTTCTGCTTTACGGTTAACATTATTCACTACTTATGTCAACAAGGGAGTTCAGCGCGCGCAGGGCCGAGCAGGATATACGAGCACAGTTTCGGCGTTACATCAGTAGTTCATCAGCGCTGCATTGTTAAAGCTGACAGTGACTAATACATGCGAGACTGTATCATGCGGGCTCGTCAAAAAATCACACATCTGTGACAGAGGAGTTTGCCAACATTGCCATTAGTCTCACACAGGCCATCTGAGAACCGGCAGCGACTAGAACAAACCTCGAGGTCAATCTATGATAAGAGGAATCAGAAATAAACTGAAATGCAGATTGAAGTTGGTTGGTACGCACTTCTGTCTTCAACTCGTTGGAAAGTTCACAACATTACTCGATAAAGGGCTGGAAAAGCACCTTGAGATTTACAATTCTGCTACAAAAAAAAGGGTTATTAAAATAACATTGTGCTAAAACTAGCATGAGCTATTTTTTTTTTTTTTAAATATTGTTGGAACGTAACTATGGCTTAAAAAGATCAAGACAAAGATATACCACATGTAGATATTTCTGTACGTTTTCAGTAATCATTTGCTTCCTGTACAAAACCATTGTAACATACAATTAAAACTGTTCATTACTAACTTTGAAATTGAAATAAATTAAATGTACTTGTCATTGAATTGCTCACAACCTGAAAGAATTAAGTTTTTCATATTAATTTAAGGGAGTTATAAGGGTACCCAGTCCCAGTTTACCTTTTTTTCTTGAAATGATCCTAGTATACCTTTTAATGAGGGCTGTTTCTTGGGATTATGGTGCTGCAAATGTTTTATAAGATGATTATTTAACTTTTAAATGGAATCTTGACAATCTGCATAACTTTGAATCTTATAGTAACTAAATCTACAAAATGGCAGACGTTTTTTTTTTTTTTTTCTCTTTTTCCAGTTTAGATTTTACTGCAATTGTCCATTCAATAAAATGTCTGGTGTGTTGCACAATATATACAGAATTAAATTAAACAAGAGTGCAGCAAATTCCCAGAAAAGAAAATTAAGGGTCTAACCAAACTACTTTGTGGTTTGCGGAGAGCACAAGACATGATTCAGGCAATGTTGTGTTCACGGGATTTATTGGTCAACACACTAAATGTCCCAGTTCACAAGGAAAAGAGTAATTTACCACAATACAAGAACACCCTCTAACACACACACTCATACACACACACTCACACACTCGCTCACATACACACCCTAACTAGTCTTACCTGTGATTCCCGATTTCCTTAAGGTAACAACAGAGCACTAGATATTACAAGACTTTGTAACACTGTAACCTTTTTTTTTTTCATTGAAATGTTTGTATTGTGAGAGCTAAAGTTCTGGTCACACATATGTTCTACGTTTCAAAATGAGCGATTTGAGTGAAGTGTATCAAAAAGGACAAATATGATCTAGGTTACAATGCTATAAACGCGGCTCATATCAGGCGATTATGGGATTATGTATTAAGCAGCATTTTAGGAACTATATATGCTTTGAGGTGTTCGGTCTGCAGTCTAAAAAATACAAAATGCTCTCACACTCCCAGACATACGTTCACTAAAAAGCATAAAAAGAAAAGTCTGCCAATTTACATTTAAAAAAATAATAATTTTTTGTATGCTGATGCTTTGAATGAAAGTACAGTAGTAAACTGGGGTTGTACCATTCAAGCTCCCACACCACTGACATACACTGACCAACAACGCACACTCATATACACAAATATTTACACTTATTAATTCTTATTTGTTTGCCATTGAAAAGGAAAACAATTATTCTAAAGGTGACTCCAGCCTATTAATGTCAAATATCAATATAACACACTGAAAAAAAGAAGAAGCAAAAGATGGCAGGATCTGTAAGTCTGTGGTGGGGCCTGGAAGTCCGGTTATGAAGCGTGAGGACTAAATTTTTGGGGGGATTTTTTTTTTTCCTTTCCTGGGTTTACGAAGACCAATTTATGTGGGCAGAGCGCACAGAGCAGACCTCTCTTTGAGACTCCGATTCACTTCAACATGAAGCACTCATCAGAAGAGAAGAGAAGACAAGACAAGAGTCACTCTGTAGCTTTGAGAGTGAAGGAGAGGCGAGGTCGGGACTTGCCCTTCCCCAATATCATCCTCTGTTCCTCTTTCTGTTGTTTCTGCCTCTCCTGCTGTAGCTTCATGCGTTCCTCGTGGATCTTTCTTTGTTCTTCTACTATACGTAGCTGATCCTCAGCCTGAAACAAACACATGGGCAAAAGTGACTTTTTCAATCAGCCAAGGGAGAAATAGGTTCGTTTTAGTTCATTTGATACAATAATACATGAAAATGTACCTTAATTAATAAGCAATTATGAAAAAATAAATAAATAAAAAACAATGTTCATTGTATTTGATCCAACCATAAAAATAGGGGCATGGTTGGCACTGCCAAGCATCCATTATGAAACATTTCAGAGAGGGCAGGTACCACTATGAGAGCTTTTCACTATTAATGGACATAATCTTATCCATTGAAAATATTAATATGGATTGGATTCCATATTCAAAATATGAATCCAATGGCTTGTGGGACCAATTTTGATCAAAGAATTTCCATAACCATACCAGATAAAAGCAATAATTGGATAAGGATTTTGAACAATTTCATTGAAACTGCACTCAAAAATCTATTTAAAGCAACTGAATATTTAAGAGAATATTATTATTCCAAGAAATATTTGATTTTCAGGCCGGCATATCAACATTTCCTGATATTTCTGGAAATATATACTCAGTGTGTGTGTATATGTACATCACAAAAATCATGAATATCACATTAAATATCATTGAAAATAATTCAACTATCTCTTTCACACTTCAACATAGTAGATGGTGGTATTGCATCTTAACGTTATTCATATATTCATAAAACTGTTTTTTTTTTTAATTTCTATTGGAAATTAAATAAAATTTCACACTTACATAAATAACGAAAATACTTTTTGTGCCAACAACCAATTCTTAGAGGGCAAGTAGAATTATACTAATTAACTATTACATTTATTTATTTATTTTTTTTCATGTACATATTTTTCTTTTATGTTTAGGATAGGAGTACATTCATTTTTGTTTTATTGTGTTTGGCATTTGTTTCTCATTTTATAGAATAATTCATGTTTTGTTGTTAAAATAAAGCAAAAGAATTAAGTACCAGCTTAGCTTGAGCATCAGCAATCTTTCGGTTGTTTTCTTCCAAAATTCTCTCCAGCTCCGCTCGTTTGGATTTTTCTTCCTCCTAAAGGGGTGATACGGTGACATATTAGGGCGGGCAGACAAATCCACTGAAATAGGTCCCCACAAACCCAGTTGCACACTCAAACACGTCTACACTCGCACAAACAGGTACCAGCCAGCACCACTCGCACAATCTTTCATGTACTTACACACGCTCTCCACATTTCACATTCCGAACTGCAGCATCAAATGTCTGAAGCTAACCTCTATGTATGCAACAATAAGAGAAAAAAAAACCCACCCACGAATGTATTCAGGCACACCTTTAATCCCCGCCACGTTTAAATATATATATACACATCCAAACATCCATTTACGCATTCATTAGGATCCATACAGAACAGGTATGTAAAAAATAACACATCGACAACTAACGAAGAATCTCATTCGTTTGCAGAATGAAAAAAAAAAACATCAATCAGTTCGTTCTCTCTCTATTTTTTTTATTTATCAGCATCCATAAGCAAGAAGTTTCAAAAGAAAATGAGAGAGACAAAGAAAGATTAACTTAAATAAAGGAGAGAGTGAATAGTAGTGGCTCACCAATGCTCGTATACCTACGCCTTTCTCCTTTGACTGTGTACTGTACCTACACAACTGCTGATTAAAGGGGTGAGTATTTACTGCCAGGTCCCGTGTGTCCCGTCCTGGACAGCGCAGCACCTCCCCTTTAAAAATTTCTGAGCTACTAGCACGAGCTAGTGCTCTTACACAGCAACACCACATGCAGTATATAGCACAGTCCAAGAAAATGAATTATGGTAATCATACAACATTACCGTGTGGGGACATCAGGCTATTAACGTTAAAGGATGTTAAAGACTGCAAAAACACAAAGGTGGGATCATTCGTTAGATGTGTTTGTTTGAAAACAAAAACAGTGATGTGTTTGCGTCTAAGCTCAATGGCTGTAGTGGAGTGTGGATGTAGAAGTGTGTGTGTCTGTGTGTGTGTGTGTGTGTACCCGCACGCCAGAACTCCTAAGGAAAAGCAAATTGTGAGGACACAGAAGTACATATAAAACACTGCACTTTACATGACGTCAAAACGGAAGAGTCAAATGGAAAATAAAGTTATTAAAGAAATAAAAAAAAAAATTAAGCAATTCATAAATTTAAAACACAGATGACAGAAATGGATGAGCAATAAAGAGAGGGGTGGAGCGTTTTGTGATTGATGGTGCAAATGAAGACTAAATCATGTGCAAACGCTAAATGTAGAACAATACAGATTCATTTAATGGTTCAGTAGCAGGGCTACAAATGATGGGGACAAATCTAAAACGTACAGAAGGAGGGCACATATCTAACCCTATTAGTGCTGAGCCGCTGAATTTTGTGTGTGCTTGTGGAATGGAATTAGTTTCTTGTTCAGAACTCGTTGCATCTTTACAATTAGAGCACAGTAACCCTCCTTTATAGTATGGGTGAAATTACAAACTATGGATTTAGCAATTTAATTCGTTTAAGTGAGGTCTAGCGGCCGCAAAAGGTCTCGTGTGTTTGCAACATCCTTTTGGTGTAAAGTGTATTATGGTGGAAAAAACAAAAAGGCCAGGTTTGAATGCTGAATGACCTTTTTAAGAAAATAGTTTTATTGAAGACGTACAGTTTCATACATTGGGGAAAGTAAAATTATAAAACATATGGAGTGAAGAGAGTAAAATAAAAGGGGAGAGAAAACATGGGAAACATGATACTGGTCCCTTACAGCCGTGGCAAAACGTTCACTTGAAACCCCTGAGAGTGCACTAGAGGTGTGCAAGACTCACATTAAAGCATTACAGAATGTCTATCAACCGAGTAAATGAGTCCTTAACTATTAGAGTTCCCTAGCAACTCGACTGAACTTCTCCAACTTGAAAATGTTGCATTCTGTCACTTGTTTCATTCCCCTCCCAATCAATTTGGAGCTTACTTCCATCAGCTACCCTGCATCTCCCGCTCTGTCTCTGGGGAAAACGAGTGTCAGGTTGTGCCACGGCTGAGGGTGTGCGGTTTGCGGCATCTCTCCGCTGTGTTCCGAACGACCGAGCGTTACCTCTCTGGTTTTCTGGGCGTTCAGTTCTGCCTGCCTCTGCTTCTCTAGCTCCTGCAAAAGCTGTGCCTCCATGATGCGTTTGGCCTCCTCCACCCTCCGCAAGACCTCATGCTCGATCTCGTCACGTCGCTTCTCTAGCTCCTCCTCCACCCTCCGCGCCACAAGCTCCTCCACACGCCTCGCCGTCTCCTCCTCAATCAGACGCTCCTCGATCTCCTGGTGACGGCTGTGAAGGAAACAAGAAAGAGAGGATCAATCATGGCAGACCCTTAAATTATACACAATGATAAATGTAGAGTGAAGAACAAGAGGTCGGAATTGTTTTGTTAGCAGTCGGGCCAGTAGTCCCTTGTCTTTATAACATTTGACTGCAATTTTCTTAGCAATGTCAAAAAGCACATCGACCGATCACTTTTTTTTAGCGTTCATGTAAACACCACATTCAGATTCACTAATAAGAATGAATTCAGTTAGATTGAAACAAAAGAAAGCAAAATGTGAATCCCAGACATTGACGGCCGAGCATGTCTTTCAGCTTCATTCAGCTTTCTCCACAGAACAAGAGCCTCCTAGCTTATCTTTCAAAAAAAGATGGCTGACACTATGTGCAATCCCAATCCTCCATAATGCATCCGTCTGCGTATTCAGTACTTTCGTCTAGGGATGCTCAATTTGACCGTTTAACCGTTAACCGATAGTAAAAATTTTGACCGATTAATACTGTCAGTTAAACGGTTTAAAAGGTTTTTTTTTTTCTATTTATTTATTTATTTTTGCTGCATGGTTTAAAAAACAAAACTAGGCAGATATAGGTTTTACTATATAGTTAAAACTATTAACTCACGGGGCGCATCGCGCATAGACACGCGCAACTACACACGTGCCTGCAGACATCTCCCTTTTTTTCGCAAACGGAGAAAGAAGCCGCAAAAGCAAAGCTTATTGAAATGTGTGCTGCTTTGGAAATGGCCAATGCGGAAGATGAGAGAGCGGTGTCTGCTACCCAAGCTGGAGATAAAGACCGCAACCAAAGCAGGGCTCCAGACTGCGACCAAATGGTCGCATTTTGCGACCAAAATTTTAGAGTGTGCGACTGAATTTCAATTTTACATCCAGTCGCACATGTGCGACCAGTAAATTTGCCACACGTTAAACGCATGGTTAAGCGTGGAAGGGGCGCGTCAATAAATCCGTGACAGAATAGCGCGCATAAACATCTGTGGGAAGGAGACGGAGACA
>JAOTRC010000043.1:16455650-16475800 GCA_027497675.1 Cyprinella lutrensis
TAAATGAACAATTTACAAAAAATTAACAATTATAAACTCAAAGACAGTCATAAAGACATACAAAATTATGCACAGCAAAATAAATAAATAAATAAATAAAAAATAATAATAATTTTCAACCAAATCTTACTGATGCTGCCAAAACTATAAATAATTACTGTAATTTCACGAAAACTTAATTTATGTTAGCCGCTTTAATAACCTTTAGCTAGCAGACAAGTTTAAAAAGATAACCACATTTCACAATCAAATGTCAAAGAAATGCATTTCACAAAATGGATTGCTGAGCCCAGAAGATATTAATGACTTGTCATCTGCATAATTCTGAAATTAAACATGATGTAGTACACGCACTGACATCATAAACCCATTAGGAAAGAAATGTATTCCTCTCAAAAGGGAGGCCATGATTACAAAAGCATGTTTTACCTTTATTTACACTTTAAGCATGACTAAACCATTAGAGGAGAGCAAGCTGTCACACCTGGCCTTAAGAAGGAACACAAAAACACTGACACAATACAGAACCAAGTGACCATTACATTGCCCAAAGCCAAAACAAAAATTAAACAACAGCAGCCACCTTTTGATTTGATTTCAGTCATGAAACTCGATCCAGGGCCTCTCTGTGAGTTTTAAAACACCCTGAATGTGGTTACAATGCACTCTGGGTGAAGATCAGGCCTGGGGCTGCAGCACTTCTCTTCCCGTTCTTTCACTACATTCCCCCTTCCTTCCCTTCCACAAACCTCTTAACATTATACTGGTGGTCTCCAATCACAAAAGAGAGATGTCAACAATCTGTGATAGTTACAAAAGCGTATCAGCTTACACAGGCAGCAGATTTCAGTGATGAGATGACCTGATGTGTGACAGCTGCCTATGAGAGTCCATGGAGTGATGAAAGTTCAGTGAATACAGATACGTAACATGAAACGTCACTTTTTTTGCACACTAGATCAGTATATTAGGTTCTTATAAATATTAAACAACAAGAGTTGCAACTTGAAACATGAAACAACTGAACTGAAGTGATAGTGCTTGCCAACCAAGTGACACTTCATACATGCTTAAGTAAGGCCACGTCTGGCTATATAATTACACACACACACCTCTATACACACCTATGCCTATATACCCGAGTACACACACACACACACACACACAACAATAATAGTCATTTTTTTTTATCTTACATCTTCCTCTGTCTTTCTATCTCTGCTCTTCTCTCTTCCTCTTCTCTCCTCTGTTTCTCGTCGTTGCTTCTCTTGCTCAGTGTCCGGCCGAACATGTCGGTTCGGTCGGGTGGTGAGCCACCCCTGTCCCTCCTGCTGCCAGATCTCGAGCGGGACCGTCTGCTCCTCTTCAACTCCTTCGATCTGCTCCTTTTCTTGTTGGATTTGGATTTGGAGCGGCTCCGTCTGCGGCTATGTTTAGAGTGTTTGGACCGGGACGAGCTGCG
The DNA here is from genome assembly GCA_027497675.1 of Cyprinella lutrensis. Lineage (NCBI taxonomy): Eukaryota > Metazoa > Chordata > Actinopteri > Cypriniformes > Leuciscidae > Cyprinella > Cyprinella lutrensis. The sequence goes on from JAOTRC010000043.1 coordinate 16,457,113, forward strand.
GCTCCGGGAGCGCCCCATGTTCTGCACGAATAAATCTGACTGACACGACTAAATATGGTCTTATGAATGCAGTGACATCTACAACGACCTCGTCTAATATTATATTACGGTTATAAGCTGATTTAATAAGGATGTTCGTTGCTTTCTGCTCCAGTGAATCTGCGGAATAAAAACAATATGGCGACCGCCTCCAGTCTTCCTTTTCCCAGAATGCACCAGCTTAGTTCGGGTCTTTTCGGATATCTCCGCGCTGATGCCGAATGAGGAGGAACATGAGGAGTCTGTCCTATGGTCTGTCCACTAAAGCACACTGTAGCTACTCGGAGTTATCGGTATCACACTAAACGCTCTCAGTGACTGCAAAGTAGCAGTTTCAAATACTGCATACTTTACATTCTACAATACAGTTTAGGTTGTCTACATATCTTAGTACATCCAAAGGTCATACTTGTAAATACAGAAAAAATGGTAACCATCCACAATTTTATTCTTTAATTATTATACGCACATTCATATGCAATAATATTTGTTGCAAACAAATAATCTTGGTAATTAAAGGTCACTTTTTTTGTATTAGAAATTTTCTGTGTGAAGTGTGAACATGAGATATGGTTTTTATACAATAAAACTGCATAGAATATCATAACACATCATAAGTGAGTGACATTTCAATAACCATCCTGGAAATAAATTTGGGGTTTTATTTACATTTTACTGAAAATTGTCTTTTGACATAAGGCAATCAAATAGCTAAAGAAAAATGGTAGATATGACTAACTACACAATTCATCCATCACAGTGGAGATGATAGGCTAGGCTACGTCAAGCACGACTATACTGCACAATTTGGAAAATGTAGTATGCTGTTCTGAACATAGCCACGTTCCAGATGTGAGTTTGAAATGGAAGGTTAGCAAGCTATTCTCTAATGGGCAGGTCAGAACGAAATCTACAGGCCTTTTATGCATTGTTTGTGCAGACTGCGCTGATTTTTGGGGAGGCTGAGTGGTTATAAACATAAAATGTGTCAAATGGAGCAGAGAGTTTGACGCTTGTATGGGTAGCTGAAGTCATAATAAAATCAGCCAGAATAAAAGACAAGCATGCAATTGGTGCAAGGTGGAACTTTGTGAATGAGAAGAATGCAGAGCTTTTTGTAGAGTTCATTGGGTGCAGATTCTGTTTGGGCTTTCTAATGGGTGATTTGATGGGTGATCTGTACACATGAGAACAGCTCTTGTAACACCCTGGTTAGGTCTAAGAGAATAATCATTTTCTTGGCCAGTTGTTTTGGACTAAATCTTTCTTGTTCCATTCTGCTTGTCCTTTTTTGTTGGTTTCCTTGAGAGATAAGCTTATCCTAGCTCTACATGAAGACCAATTCATAACTTTATTTTTGTCAGGCCCATTTGCTGACAGAACGGTCATTCTAAGATTAGGTTCAAACCCATTTGAACTCCAGGGGAGCATTGTGACAGGCAGTTGCTTATTCTGAAAAACTACAAGCTAAAAATATTTAACCAGGGCTATTTTAAAACACACATGAGCAAAGTCATGGTGAATCCATTTGAAGATCCAGTTAGATAGGAGCGAGAGAGAACATAGAGAGAGGTAGGGTGTTGTTTTACACAACCATTGAGGAATTTTAACCAAAGTATATTACAGACTTTACATGACGACTCTAAAAAAATCACACCAACTTGTGAAAAATGGGCATCTGCTGACCCCTTTAAGGGAATTTGGCCTTTGTGTTTTCTCATATTTATACTCCTATGGAACAGGAAGTCATATTAGCCAGACAATTTCATGCTTCTTGTCCACCCTGGTGTGTTAAAAAATGTAAATATAAGAATAATATACTTCTTTATATACCAAACAGCCTCCTTTGCTCATATACCAAGGGTGCCAATATTAGTCGAGGGCACTGTATCTTTGAGCATGTAACATATTGCTAATTACCATCAGTGAGGCAATAGTATCGGCTGTATTGAACAAAGCAGTGAGGTGTGTTGTAGTTGAAAAATATTTGTACAATGAGAACGAGACAAAGTTTTCATGAGTTCTGTGTTCATGGTCAACATTGTGTGTCAGAATAAGGCACAAGGAAAAGTGTGAGAATGCTATCAGTTTAGACTGAATTTGAGATGCAACTGCAGATTTTGGAAAGTTGTTGAGTTGAATTGAAAGTTTTGGCATGTAGTTCAGAAAAACAAATAGAAAGAGAGCATTTTTACTTCCTGAAATGCAACATAGTAATAGTGGTAGATGTTAGGGATATTTGTTTTTACTTGAGGAAGAAGACAACTTTTTGTTTTAAATTCATGAACACAAGCAAACTGATCTCTGTTGTTTGCCAGAGGAAGTCAATCAGTATTATATGTGTCAGACATGATCAATAACTAAATTACTTACTTCCCAGCTGCTACTTTAAGAATCACTCCATTTCCTTCCAGTTCCAGTGGAATAACGTCACACAAAAGACAGACGTCACTGCTACCTTAGGCCAGACCACTCTCTTCCATCAAGCCATTTTACAATTCTCAAACATATTAACCTCATCTTTAAATGATTAGTTGAGCAGTATAATACCACTGCTTTTTCCCGCTCTCCTAACATGAATGGCCTTCATGCTACTCAAGTTAATGAAAAGTCGCTGCGCTCTTTCTTCCCCCTTTTTTATTCGTTTGATCAAAGATGGCCTCTCCTCTCTGGCTAACCTCTCCTCTCAGTTGGCTGTAGCCTCTGTCTCTTGAGGGTGAGGGCACTTAACAAACACAGGATCCCACCGCTGGGGCACATTGTCATGTTGATGTCCCAAGGGCCCCAACACAAAGGGCCATTGAGGAGAGGAAAGGAGAGAAAGAGCTGAGACAGAGAGAGAGAGAGGGAGAACAAGGCTCTCAGGAGGAATTTCTTTAACCCGTCATGCAGCGTGTGTGTGTGTGTTGAGCGGGGGAGGGTCATATACCGGCTATAGCTCCAGTGTTGTTGGTCACTGGACTGATCTTGGTCACCGACTTCTTAAAGTCTCCTGGGGTTGGTTCTGCAAAGAGTCACCTTACTGTGAGTCTGTGTGTGTGGTTTCATGGAAATTCAAGAAGCTTTTCAGGCCGACATGCTTCAGTTGTTTGTTAACTCTAGATGTATCGTTCCTTTAGGCACCATTAAAACTATACCTGACCTACATTGGATAAAAATGTACATGTTTTTTTTATTATTATTATTTCTCACGTAGGGATTTGAAAAAAGAAACTTCTCACCCAAGAATTAAAATCCGTCACATCCATACACATCGTGCTGTTATGTTTGCCTGTTTTAGGACCTGTCCCAAATGGTGTGATCTGATTTGTGTTGTTGAATGTGGAATCTAACCTTATTGCGTCCCATTTGACATTTTAGGTTTAAGGGTGGCTACGGGTAGGGCTAGATATCAATTTACTGATTTAATTCTAATTTGAAAAATCTTTTTTGAGAGGCAATTCTAATTTGATTTGCTTCGATTAGGTGCAGATATATTTGAGCAAATTACATTTGTAATGTATTTTATTTTGCTTGTATGTAAAGGTATATATAAACAGCTTTACTGTGTACATTACACATTGCATCTATTACAGTGTCTCGTAAATGACAGTGCGTTCTAAAAACCCAAGTCAAAATCAGTCCAACTTAAAAAAAAAAAAAAAACGTTTAAAAAGGTCTCGAGACTTTTTTCCCATTTCACTGCCTACGTCTCGCATTTTGGATTTTTGTGAACGAGCCCTTAGACCCACATTGAAAAACACCAAAGCCACTCAGAACATCTTAGCATCCACATAATAATCTCCCACAACATCATAGAGTCATGGCAATGGGTTTTGCATGTACAAGAGCTACAAACTTTAATAAAAAAATGCCTCATTTTCCCCCAATTATTAGCAGCAGCAAACAAGACAATTCCCACATCCTCTATTGTTCGGCCAAACAGAGTGTCCTGTCAACCCGTCAACCCCTGTCAGTGGTTTAGCCAATGTTGTTATGTTTCGAACAAACTGACTGCAGTTCTGTTTGGTGCAGCTAATGATACACTTCACATAATGATTGACAGTGATACACATAATTGTTAAAAGTTTAAATGTGGATCCAACCCATTAAATCCATTAGACGTAGACCCAAAGCCTCTGTCATTGTAGAAAAAAGAGAGTTAGAGAGCTCTCTGTCAAAGAGCATTGAGCTCTAAGACCCTCTTTCATAATAAATGGCTTTATGGATGGAAGGCTGTGACAGGCCAAGCAAAGAGGTGAAAGGTCATTTCTGCAGTATTGGATTGACCTTAAAGGTGATCAGACACAGATGAAATGTACAGGTTTATCTCTATTCCTTCTCTTGTTTCTCTTGGTGAGAATGAAGAATAGATTCCTCTGTTTATTAAAAAAAAGTTATTTAACCCTTCTCTCTTTCCCTTCTCTTTAATCGTTTAATCTCAACGAAAAGATCCTTGAGAAAAGTAAACGGGAGGCAGTGAGACTTTGGCAACACAGGAAAAAGAGCCTGAGAAAGTCCCTGCAGGAAAAGAGCCACATCCATCACGGCTCCAGACCTCCTCTCCTCATCTCACTCTCTGTCCCATTCTCTCTTTACCTGATCTAGAAACAATGGTCATTTCCTGCTACTGAGTTTTGAGACTGGAAGCTGGAATGACAGAATGAATAATCATGAGGGAAAGAGAGAGAGCAAGCGTGAGAGACTGTTCTGCAAGGAAAGACACAAGAGGCTCTAAAGCTGACGTCACCTTTGTGTATTTGTGAGCTCGGACACGTGCTTCCACGTATTACTTGCATATGGTCAGAATAATTTATTATCAGAACTGTACAAACATCCTCACGACAGACCACACAATGAAAAGCATGGATCATAAGAGTGTTTTAGATATAACCTAAACTTTCCACGTCCATGAAAGGCTTTTCAAATTGTGTTTTACACTCCTGGAAAAGTAATTAAAAAAGTAGTTGAAGTTTCATTATCGAAAACACATTTGTTTAGTTATTCTCTGCTATAACATATTTCTTCAGCTAGATTTTATAGAGTAAATTTGCGAAGTGCCTGGTTTGTGAGTGAATTGTTCTTCTGATTCAAGTTGTTTAAATGAATCAATTGAATTGATTCACAAATTTGTTTAAATTATTTTGTTGTGTGCCAGTTTCTAAAAGTCATTGTCCATTTATCACATCTGTACAGACCTTTTCCTAAATCTTTAGGAATGAAGTAGTGCGAGAAGTAAGTGTGGGAAGCGTGCACAAAAAACTTTTACATCCATGGGAAAACTTTTGCGTTGCAATGGCGAAAAGTAGACATAAACCAGATAACGGTAACAAATGACCACAGAAGTTTGTCTTGCATTTGCAAACATTTACATACGAACATAGAGAAGTGTCAGTGTTTTTTTTTCTGCACAATATGAGCCCCTCACTTTAGGGCCAAATGCATGTAAAGATCATAAATGTTCATTAGTTGCAGCATTTCAAATGGAAATAGTCTTTTTACTCTTTGTTAGTCGTGTTCCACAATAAAAATCTATGTTCTTCTACAAGATAGCCATTGCCAAAATAGTTTGTAAAGGACTCTGTACACTGGAAAACTGGGTTTGGACAATGAATAATGTGACGCAATTTCAAACTCTTTTTAAATGCCTGTTAGCCCCATTCCCTGCATCCTTAAAGACCCCCTTAGGACCCTGCCACACTCTTTGTACAACAAACACACGCGCACAATGAAAGTTCCTCATGTTTGACTGATGTCCTGCATCACAGTTAGATGTGATTGATACATTATATCCATCACCTCAGCTGTCTGGTGCACAGTTTGCCATTGCCTTCTCAGTCTCCACTCCCTTTTTCATGCGGCGTGTGCGTGTGACTGTCACTAAACCACCCTTTTGTTTCTCACCTCGTCCATCTCGCTGACGCTCAATGAATCAAGGTTTTAAAGTGGGCTGGGGTTTGCATTTGCACATGGATGTCTGCTCATGTCAAACACTCACATCGTTATGATCTGGGAAGCAGTTGAGCTGTGTTTCTGTGGGTGTATGTGTGCTGTTGTCTAGAGGTAATAGTGTCAGTAACGTTTTATTGTCATTTTTTTTCTTCTGCAAAGCTTGAAGGTTTTGCTCAGGGAGGATCATACTATAATTCTGATAAGAAAATGAAAAGATTTGAAAGATTTGGGTTTTATTGGCTCGCTTGAAACATGTAAATTATTTGAACCATTCTCTCAATGAAAATAAGCTACCTATGGGCTCTATGTGCATATTTGGTCTTCTCAGGGAAAATAATATGTGTGTTAGGGGTTCCTGCTCTGCCATTGACGCTTTAAGCTTGACGTTGACTAAGTTGATCATGGCTTATAGATGGCGTAACTGGATAAGAAATCATTGAAGTCCACTTTTATGCCTTGTTTCCAACAGTTAAAATGGTGAATACATGCATACCCAGAGAGCGCTTGAAGAAATATGTCTGATAATGTTTGATCTGGAGGCTCAAAATGAATTGGGTGAATGCACGTTGTAAACTGCTCATTGTAAGTTAATCGCTTTTCTGAACAAATATGCTGCTATTGCATTGTAACACACACACATGCAGACAGCTCATGCAGATCCCCTGCACACAAAAACATTCAGTAGCAAAGAATTGCATTGTCAACACTGTTCTGCAATTTATTAATGAAATAGCTTAAAGGCCGTGTTGCAGGATTAATTTTTCAATCAATTTTTGCGATTCGCTTGTTGGTAATAAACATTTAAACAACTGTTATGCATTGTATTTTATTTTGTTGGGCATCACAAAACGGAATATAATAAGAAAAAGTAGGTACTTACAGTGGTTTGCAACGATTCTCCTTTCCCCCAAACATATATATATATACATATATATATATGTATGTTACATATACATATGTTTCGTTATTGTTCACTGCTTCTCGTAAGTTAAAATGGCTTGCCATAGCTCGTAGACTAGCTTCAGTGCTCATTGCTGCACTGGTAAATGATAGCAACTCACCAGGACACTTCACCAACTCTCACTCATTCTCCTCAGGCCATGCATTTAATTGGCTTTGACGGCCATCAGTTCTTGGCAATTCTTCATTTGCCCTCTCACGTCTAGCAGGTTCATGCGGCTGCGGGCCATCATGCATGTTGGCTCTTCTTGCCAACTCTTCCTCATCCCAGTCAGTCGCCATATTTCTAATACTAGGCTGAGGCGCCGTTTCCCCTCATTCGGTGACGTCATCGCCAAACTGAACCCTGTTAATACCAGAAACATGTAAAACTGGTCTTTTGAAACAAAAAGACCATTTGTGAGACATTTTAAAAATGATATACATATCTTGAGTGATTTATGTACCCATTAATCAACAGTGGTGGTTAACCTGCAACATAGCCTTTAAAAACTGAAAAGTTCTAGAATGTAGTTTTACATTTATCTTAGTAACTAAAACCCACAGTGGTTAAAATCGTGTGTGTTTAAATGCCTAGCTATACCACATTTTAGGGGAGCTAAACCTGACCAACCCTCACAAATCCTCCTTTTGGGGATGTCCTCATTGGTAAAAAATAGTATTAAATAAATGATTAACTAATTGTAAAAATGAGGAAAGTTTTCTGTTAGGGTTAGGGTGTGGATATATAACTAGAATAAAAAATCTTTGGAATCTTTGGAAAAAGTCTTTGGAATGTCCCCATTTAGCAAAGCAAATGTGTATTTGGGGGGTGGGGGGGGAGTGTGATGGGGGTGTTTCAGTAAGCAATAAGAGAGCTGAATTTTAGTTGACAATAAGAGCTGAAGTACATTGCGAAAACAATTAATTAATCAAGAATTTATCCTAATTATTTTGAACAAACAAATCTTTCTAATTTTTTACATGATCTAAAAAAATGTGTTTATGTACGCAAACTCAACTGGTCTCTGAGTGAACCGTTCATTTTGTGGTCTAGTTATTGACCGCTGGGGGCAGGTGTGATTGACAGCTCTATTAAGGTTGAGAGTCAATGTGACACTTTCACTCTGAATGGAGGAGTGAGAAGTTTCACCTTCTATCACCTCACAGTGACACGGATCTGCTTAGCACTGACACTCTCCGAGACACTCTTTTGATCACTTTAAAGGATGCCCCTTTACCCACTGCTCTGACACCAACTCGGTATTATACACACTCATAAACAGCAGAGCAGCCTTAAAGGGATAGTTCACTTTAAAAAAATATATATTTTTTTAGGTCAAACCATTCTTGTTTGTCAGTCATATAATGCAGGTTTATGGACACCACCTCAAAGAGCATGCACACAGAAGTCCAAATTAAACATGATTTAATGACTCATAAATGTAAGTACACATTGATGGCCTTAGACATGAAACGAGCGGTTTGTGTGAGAAAACGAACAGTATTTATATCGTTTTACCTCTTGTAACCGCAGCCACGTCCAAGTGATCTGAGGGCACGGGCGCTTCGGTCTGCGCAAGTGCCGGAAGTGATCTCTCGCACGTGTATGTTACTCATTGTTTACACAGAGATTTTGGAAGTGTTACCCTTCACTGTGAAGATCTAAACATATTTAGATATACAGGAAATCGAAAATGGAAGGTGATTTCGACATTTCTTTCGAGATTTCTTTAAGTAATAAATCTATTAAAAGATACATTATTTAATACAGCAATCATTTTGAAAGGAGCAATACTGGACACATTTCTATCCCGTAACACCACATGAACTGAAGAGCTGACAGATTTGAAAAGCAAAAAAAAAAAAAAAAAAATACTGTGAGCTGAGTGTCTCTTTCAAGTGTACTTATTTAACAGTGACCGAATGAATTATTTTCACAGATTTTGATCATAAATCATAGCTTAAAGATCATACAGGTCAAAGGACAGTGCCAACTTGATGGATGTACAATGTCTGGGAATTTATTTGTCCAAGCCCTGCACATGACATACAGGGAAAAACAAGATATATTGACTTCAAATTAAGGACCTCATTTTAGTTCATTTGGCTACAATTGAATTGGCTAAATTCAAATAAGGGCATAAATTACTACTATATAACCATGATTTAACTAAATAAAGTGAAGCAATGAATTTACTACCTAAGGAACATTCAACAGTCAAGAAGTACTTTTTTTACTGAAAGTACACAATTTAATATGCAAAAACAGTCTTTACTATCTCACTCTTCAATAATTCAGCAAAGAAACTTGATTTTGATGTGCTTATTAGCCAAGTGCAGCAGGTCAAAATAGAAAGCAACAGAGGCATTTGGTGAAGACAGCTTGTGTTGAGGGGTTCGAGTTTGGTGTAAACGAAGTGAGATACTTTGGCTGATATTTTTGGGTAGTTTGAGAGTGTGAGCACCTCTGACCTTCCAGACCTTCAGTATGTAGGTGGTAATTCATGGGGTGAGACAGCTGCCGCCGGTGTGTGTGTTTATTTCTTTCTTGCGAACCTACATATACAACTTAAGCATTCCAGCCCTACCACACATATACACACACATGGATGGACAAACACATCCATCTAAACTAGAAGTGGGTGGTAATAGTGACATGATGTTGACCCGAATGTGACCCTCAGTCACTCTCTCCTCCCTAAACTGGGCTCATTTGTGTAGGATGCTCCCACCCCTAGTTCCCACGTATCTGCAGCAGATAAGTTTTATCTCTTCCAGTGCAAAAACACACACTACATCTACTCCTGTTCAATCTAATGTGCCATGCTACAATGAGACCCCATTGACAATAACAACAACAATAGAGAGTTGACAAATTCAAACACAAATGAGTTTTTCTGTGTTGAATTTATCAAGACCCCGTTGCCCGTAGTAACTTAACATCCTCAAACCCTGCATTTTCTTAAAAATAATTAAAGATAATTATGATTATCATCAATAGACGACATTCCTGTGTTGTGTGTAGCTCAGTCAGATGCTCACGTTCCCCATCTGCCTGTCACACACTCTCATACTCTAATCACAGGTGATCTCTGCCATCTGTTGCCACCAGTCAAAGTTGCTATGCAAAGTACAGAAATGGCAACACACTGACACTCATTCACACATGCATATATTCAACATATGGTCCTTGAGGACAACTGAAAGGGTAGTATGCTATTAAGTTGTACAATATCTATATTGTGGCATGTTAGTTGATTCAAATAACTCAAAATAATATAGCCTACTTGATTGATGTTGGCTTAGCCCAAAAACCATAAAAAAAATAAACACAACATTTTGCAGTATATAGAGGCAGCTATAACCAGGGGGATCTTATGATAGCTGAAGGACCCTAGGCTACAGCATTACAGTAGACCCCCTACCCCAGATAATAAATAAATAAATAAATAAATAAATAAATAAATAAATAAAGCATTCCTGTCGAAATGTATCGTTACTAACATTTACAACACTGTATGCATGCTTTACTGACCTGAGGAAACTCTCCTGTGTAAAATGGATGTGTCAGTACTATATAATGAGTTCTCGTGAGCACTGACTGAGCCAGTTGTGTGTGTTTAACATCGTGGCAGCAATTCCGGGCTTTCTGCTCGAACGTCACAAGGAAAGCCCCTGCACAAAGGTGGCTAACACAGACAGATAAAAATGCACATGTTTGTGAAAAATACATACGTAATGATCGTGTGTATATTCACATGCTTAATTTAGCCAAGTGTATGACGTAATAGAAGATCAGTAGTTTCCCTCCAAGACTTCTCATTTATATTTTATTATATTACAAAAATATTGTAATGCAATTCAAATGTTCCTTTTATTTCTATAGAATATTTATTTTCATTAATAAACGTTTTTAAATACTGAGATACAATTACACACTGTAATTTTATTTTTTTGCAGGAACATTTTTATACCTTCCCCATTTTTTGCATCCTTCCAAGTAAGCACATGTGCTCCATGTCTGTTAAAGGGTCCATCATTTAGAAAAGTGTTTTTATGTCTGATGAACATCTTAAAAAGGTTCTTTTTTAGTGTTATTACATACCAGTTACTTTATTCAGAAAACGTACACACTGAATAGACGCCTTGGTGACTTATGCTTGAAATATGCTTCTACTTAAAACTTCATAAAATAGATCTACACCTTCAAAGGTTCTTCCAGCAATCAATACAAAGATCATTTATGACCGCTACACATCTAAATGTGAACCTGACAAGGCAGAATATTAACAAAAACACATTTATAATCTCTGACTTGTACATATAAAATTCACATGTGCGCACAGACACCTACACACACACACACACACACACACACAGTGTCATCTATTGTTTTCTTTTTGCTATTGTTTACAGCTGCTTTGTGTCTCATGGTGGGAATCTCTTGTGCATAGAATAGAGAGTGGGGAAAATAAAATACAGGAAGGGAAAGGGACTTCTGTCATTTTGTGTAACCATTATACGGTCCATATGCTTATTTAATTACTGGACGCAAGCCAGAAAGACAAATGGAGAAACACAGTTTAGGAGAAAGACAGAGGTGTGATGTGATGTGATGATAACAGCATGCACAAGAAACAAGTGTCAGACACAAGCGAACACACAATTACATCACATGCGATGGCTCCACTCTCTCTCACACACAAACACACGCAAAACAATAGTCACAGATTTAGAACACTGTGGGAAAAAGACTACAAACGCACTGTCCATCCAGCACACACACGGTATATCCTCCCCACCCATTACAACACCAACCATCACTCCATCAGAGGCACTGTACTGTCTTCAAAAGACAGTTTATGCCAAAGCTATGGGCTGCAAGTGCAGTCTCCAAAACTTTGGATAACCATAAAGACACAGCCGATGAATATCACAATCAGCTCTAATGAAGTTCACATTTTGGCCTACATCTCACATTAGTTCATTTATGCAGATTTCTGTATTTCTGAAGTATGATATAAGGAGTTGGTCAAATGTGTGTATGTGCTGTATTGTGTTTTGAAAGTGTTATGATAGTGAAAACTGGACAGAATCCCCAAATGTATTTTTCTCAGCCTGTGTTGGGAGGGTCAAGCAGTGTTATATGTGATTCAGGAAGGTCGGTGTGTGCTAAAATAGCCTGGCCTTTGTGGTTTAAAGGAAGTTATACAAAAGGAGGGACCTGAGAACTGACAGTGAAGTCAGAACAGACAATGACACACACATAAAATTGAACAAAACCTGCAAATCTGCATGGAAATGTACGACATGACAACACAGCTACAATCTTCATCTCTGTGTGCAAGTATATATAACACAATGTGTAAATAAAGTTATAATATGATTTCAGTTTAATTAATAAGCGATTAAAGGAAATGTATGGACAGAAATGTTCGTTTTACAGAAAAAAAACGATTGTAAGATTGTAAATTTCTGTAAGTGTCAGTGCGATTTTTTGTTTTTACGTTTTTGAAAAAGTGTTATTCTGACAAAGGCTGCATTTATTGGACCTAAAATACAGTAAAACAGAAACATTGTGAATTACAAATTACTTTTACTGACAACACCCATTTATTTCGTGATGGTGAAAGATCCGTGGGTAATTCATTTATAATTCAATATTAGACGTTCGATAAAAGTAAAGTCATTTACATGAATTATACAGTTTTCCAATTGAAGCTTGACTAGCAAAATCAATCCATTAAGTGCAGGAAGGTTTTTACTAATGCAATTGCAGATTTTCAAAATAACATCCAGCCTGGCTTGACACTTCAATGTTGAACTAGTTTTAACCAGTATTTGTCAGCACAAATATTATAGTAACTGATTCAAATATGAACGTGGTTCTCAAAACGCTGCCCTCTTCCACTTTCCTTCATTTCAAGGCTTCTGTCATTCACACCCCCACTGTGATGTCACCATCTGTAGCCCTAGACCTGTCTGCCACCAGTGTGTGTGTGTGAGTGAATGCACCATCTGTCCTCTACGGTCTTCCCCTTTATGCTGTTATATATGCTGCTTGTTAGTATATCACTAGCACATCTCGCACACATGCATCTCACACCATTAACACTCCATTTCATTCATGTACTCAAGGCATGAGACCCTTGAGGCAGTATTACATTTCTCTAATCATGTACATATGAGCCATTAGTCGAGCGCTCATGTTCCTATTGATTCCTTTGAGCATATGTCCAAGTCCATGCAACGTTTCATTCCGTCTTTACAAAGTGTCAGTTTGAGTCCACTGTGTGTATAACCATGATTTGTGCGCATCATGCTATATTGAACGCCACTTTCAAAACAAGCATCTTTCTGTTGGTCAACTTGAACATGAGTGAAATTATTTAACATTAAAAATGATTTAAGGGAATTAAAGCAGTATGAAAATGGATTGGCCTATAAATATTACATTTTACAGTGTTATTAAATTATGAGTGTTTCAAAGATTAACTTAGATGATGAGAAACATAATCTAAGTAGAAAAGTATAAGCATGCACAATTAAATATCCAGTATCAACTGATGCAATAAATCTTTAAAAAAACAAAACTAATATTTTACCAATAGCCGAAATGATGCTGCTGATTTCATGCATACCGGCTTTCATTGCTAATTTTTATCATGTCATTAGTTTAGCAACATGCTATATCATTGTACCTACTGTGAATAATTTTTTTTACGAGGTTTCGTTTCCGTTATGCTGCTTTAGATGGCAGTTGTCTGTGAATAGGCAATATACAATGAGGCTAATCACATAGTGTTTTAAACAGATCTCTCCTTTTCTAGTTCAAATGTTTTCTAGTTCAAATGCAATGTTTTCATAAAGGTAGGAGGACTTTTCATAAAGGTAGGAGGACTTAAAAGTTCACAACACAGAGACACGGCTGTGACCTTTTGATTAGTTTCCCACACTCTACTGTACATCAATCACCTCTGCAAGTCGTAAGTGTGAAAACAGACACTGTAATAATTGAAAAGTGACATCTGAAGACAGCTCAACAACAAATGGCTGATCAAGAGCTGCCTGTTGATGCTTGATCACGAAATGCGTATTTGTGTCTTACAGGTTGCCCGACACTGTTTCCTGTTTCTGTATGTGTTAAAGTTAATCTCCTGTGTAATAGCCAATAAGATAAGAACCCTTAAAAGTGTGTCTGAGAATGCCACATCAAACATCAATACTCCCACAGCAGGCAATCTTGGCTTTAAGTGTATAAAATGTTAAAATGTGTGTCCTGTGAACTCAAGTGTCAGCCCTGCTTGGGTTAAAGGACCTATATTAGCAGTGACACCTGTTGTCGGTTTTATAAACTGCAGCAGGTCTAAACTGGTCTGGAGAGATGCACTGGAGTGGAAAAAATGGTGAAGAAACAATTTTCACCTAGAAATTTTACAATCAATTACAAAAGAGACAGCAAGTAGCACATTGAATTATTGAAGTAGAAACATACAATTTTGAAGTAGAAAGACTGAAATTGGATTTTCTTGTAAAACATACACCAATAATCTGATTCATTTACAACTTTTTCTTTTATTTTTATATGGAGGTGTGCCATAACAGATCTCATATAACAGTTCATTTCAGGGGATTATTGGGGCGGTCACGCCTTAGTCATCAGAGTTTCTATTGAGTGGATTTGCCACGTCCGTTTCTAAATCAAATGGTAATATCCCGTTCCTTTTCCAAGAGCTTAATGAACTCTAAGAACACTGTCAGTGAACAGAAAGCATTACCCTTGAGAACGCCACAAGAGAGGATGCATTTTAGTGTGGGTGTGTTTCTAACTTTGCCTTTTACGTTTATCTATTTAGCAGATGCTTTATTAAGACAATTTTTTATAGTGTACTTTGAGGACACATCTGCTAAAAAAATGGAAGCTATATCTGAAGGAAGAGTTTTGGGAACATTTTAAAAATTGAAAATGGTATACTAAATAATGTCTTTTATTTAGTAGCTATTCTCAAAAATATGCCCCCACATAAGAGGTCACCGGTATGTTCCTATATAGAGAGTTAAGCGTGTGTGACACTGTGTGGGAAGTGAGCCGTGAGTTTTTCCTTGGTGTTTTCTCAGCTCCAGTCATTACCACTGCGGAAATGCTAATGGCTGTTTGAATAAGAGCAGGTTCGAGGGGGCACTGGGGGCTCAAGGCTTTGTTTGACTTGCTGATCCTGTCTGCCCGGCGGCTCTCAGACGCTGTTGTTTTTAAATTACGTAGGGGATATTGCTGGCCCGGCAAAGATATACAAGTGAAAGCCCAATGCTTTTAAAAACCACGGGAAAAATGCTGAACGTTACAAATTATAAACCCTTGTCTTCAGCTCGCCCCTCGCCGCAAATGATTTATGTTTGAAATAATATTGCTACAAATCACTTCTGCGAGGCCTCTGATGGGCCAGCCTGTTTTTGGATTTCGGAGTAATGACGGATTAGACAAAAGTCTCGGGTCCTTTTACACTATAGAAACCTTGCATGCGGGGACAAACACTACACTTTGTAAAAGTATAAAACCTGTATAACATGAAATCACTGTAGTTGATCAGGCATTTTAATGTATGCATAGATAACTAGGACTATGATATGAGTTGTGTTAAATAGCATTAATGTTTGCCAATGCTTTAAAGGGATAATTTAAGAAATGAAGAAATTAAATGAAATGAATTAAAAAAAAATAGTAAAAAAAGTTGTAATATGCACCAACATATCTTTTGTTTTTGGTGTGTTTCACAGATGAAAGTCATACAAATTTGGAATGACGAGGGTTAATGTATTAGAGAATTTTTACTTTTGTATAGCTTTGTAATGTGTTATACATACAGACTTAAAAAGTGCTACCAAAACGAAATTCGCTGGCCTGCTTTCTCACGGATTATTATGACCATAAACTTTAATATCTTCTTAAAGGGCACAAAGTATTTCATTAGAGTGGAATGTCCAGCTACTCAACGGAAGAGCGCTCTCACTAACATGATAAAGGATGTGTTTTGGACAAACCGACTCAGCCGAGCAGAACCACGTACATACCTAATTATCTCTCGCCGCACCATTACATCCAGGAATCTAAACAAAAGAGGTGAAATATGCATCATCAGATGGCATTAGAAAGACAATAGCATAGCAGAAAATGCACACGCAGCTCAAAGCTTATATTGGAACATAAATGGTGCAGCTGGATTGAATTTTCACACAAATAAGACATTTAAGTTGATTAAACCTAAATTATGCACATCAATATCTACTGAAGACCATAGTTAAACATGTATTGAGCAGTAGCTAGTAATGTTAAGTTAAAATACAATGGAATTTGTTAAATAATTGAGACTATAGACTAACAAACTGAGAACTTCAGAAAGGTTGAAGAACCAACATTCCACCCTCTCAACTCTCTCATTTATTTTTGGCCGAACAGTGAAAACATTTTATTACCATCTAAAAGTCACAAAACTACTCTAACACAGCACTGCAAATAGCTTTAACAGGAACATAAAATGTGTTTGTGTGCTTGTTCACCTTACAACCCACACACAGTCCCCAAACTGGTGCAAATGGACACTCATAATTTTACTGCAGATTTATTGCCCTCTGCTTATTTCTCTTTCTCTGGTTGGGTTGGGAAACATCTGGAGGTTACAATGGCACATACTCCGCCAAATCCTTAACCCACAAACACACTCGCACTAATTACTGTGACATTGCCAGTGCTGTTGTCAGTACTTTTTAATGGGGCAGTTGTGGATGTCACAATTTATAACATCATCAAAATGGAACCAGCATATCCTGCCCAGCCCAAGACACCATTATACTACATATATTCACTGACATTACCGTACTAGAAGTTTTCATTTGTTTTATTTGGTCAAAATCCTGCAACTTTGTTCATTTCCAGTTTTGGCATTTATGTGGCATACTTTTAAGATGTATGGTTTCTCACGAAAGGTTACAGCAGTGCATTTTGTTAAGGATTTCTCATTATCAAAACAATTAGTGATTATTTATTTTTAAATCTGACACATCAGGGGAAGTTCACAAAGCTTGATTTGCATTTAATTGCATGCACTGTCTGCATTGTTTTAGCGCCTGCTTCACTAACTAGATTATGCACATTAGGTAATGCTAACACGCTCACAAAATCTGTTTTGGTGCAAAGGTGTTTAGTGATAGGAACACTGAAATACTATATGCACAAAAGTGGCACAATGTTAAGTGGCTTATTTGTCGGTTTGTTGCAGCATAACTCCAGAGAACTGAAAGTTGAGATCTACTCTCTCAAAAATGTGTGTATCTGTTCCTCTCTTTTGTTTCTCCTCCGGTCACATTAACTCTATAAGTGAGATGGATGGTTATGATTATTCACAGAGAACACAGGAAGAACAGAGCTCTCTATTGGTGTGCCGACTGCCAGTGGCTATCCTAAACAGATCTGAAATTGAGAACTGTGGTTTCAGTCTGATCAGACATTGGCCTGGGAGAAAAAGTAAAAAAGACTGAGAGAAAGCGAGATCAAGGTTTGATTGCTGAGTGGTAACATCCACAGGTTAAGCTCTGGCCTCTAACATAACAGACCGAACCTAATCATGGCGTGATCATCTGTTTTTCAAAGCACAACAGCACCGTTACAGATTTCAATCAGCACTTGGGGACACCAGCAACACAAAACAGCCTTTTTGATTAAGACTGATTCATCAGATTGAGGAAATATGAGGGTTTGGAGTCGTTCTGTTTAAATGAGATTCTCAGCAGAAAATCCTGTTTCATACTAATTTGGAGAGCAGTGTATCACCACTTATATCTCTCTCACTCTCTCTCTAACTCTGAACTGAACTATCTTGCTGTCATCTATCTACTTGCAACTACCTTCTAAGATTCTAAGCATCCTAACTGAAATAGAATAGACTTTGGGGGCCATTTTACATTGAACTTATTGTCAAGTTCAAGAAACCAATTTGAAATGATTCGAGTTTGCGACATGGTGCATTATCCTGCTGGAAGTAGCCATCGGAGGATGAGTACATGGTGGCCATAAAAGGATGGACATGCAGAGACAATGTTCAGGTAGGCTGTGGTATTTAAACGATGCCCAATCGACCTAAAGTATGCCAAAAAAAAACATTCCCCACACCATTACACCACCACCTGCAGCCTGCACAGTGGTAACAAGACATGATAGATCCATGTTCTCGTTTTGTTTACGCCAAATTCTGACTCTACAATCTGAATGTATCAACAGAAATCGAGACTCATCAGACCAGGCAACATTTTTACAGACTTCAACTGTCCAATTTTGGTGACATCGGCAAATTGTAGCCTCTTTTTCCTATTTGTAGTGGAGATGAGTGGTATCTGGTGGGGTATTCTACTGTTATAGCCTTTAATCAGCTGGCCCATTCTCCTCTGACCTCTAGTATCAACAAGGTATTTTCACCCACAGGACTGCCACATGCTCAATATTTTTCCGTTTTTACACCATTCTTTGGAAACCCAAGAAATGGCTGTGCTTGAAAATCCCAGTAACTGAGCAAATTGTGAAATACTCAGACCGGCCCGCCTGGCACCAACAACCATGCCACTCTCAAAATTACTTAAATCACCTTTCTTTCCCATTGTGACATTCAGTTTGGTGTTCAGGAGATTGTCTTGACCAGAACCATACCCCTAAATGCATTGAGGCAACCACCATGTGATTGGATGATTAGAAAATTTAATTAATGAGAAATTATAATAATAATTAAAA
>JAOTRC010000043.1:16513293-16524544 GCA_027497675.1 Cyprinella lutrensis
TACAATGAAGGAGATTGATTTAATCATCAGAAACTCAAAATATTATGTTATCTGAACTACATAAATGATCTAAGTTGTGATTACAAATCATGAAAAAATGTTTTACATAGTCTTGAAAAGTAAAATTAGGGTATACTCTTAATCTGTCTGTAATTTAATTAGTTACTTCTGATGTAACTGCATTAAATAGCACAACTCTATATAAAACAATAGTGTGTTTAACATCAAAATGTAATGTTAAAATGTATGATTTTAATGTAACCATTTCCTTTTACACACTCTTGTCAGTTTAAGAATAATTTATGCAACTGTATGGATCCAAGAGCAGTGAACAGTTATAAGCACAAGACAACAGAGTTATTTTAGTCACGAGAGAACAGAAAGCTGCAGCAAACACACAAACACACACACACACAAGCATGTATTGGCACAAAGAACATGGGAAACACAAGGGCAAAATAAGATAACAAGTTACAAGGCACACCTGGGGGAGACGAATCAACAGGGAAAACTACAAAACTACAAACATGGCCACAGGAACAAACGAAACATAAAAAACTTTTCAAAATAAAAGTCCATACAAAACAGGAATCACAACATCCTTGTATTGTTCAACCTGTCAAGGTTGATATGAGATTTAATAAGTAATCCAATGCTTTTAAGCGAGAGTAATTAGTACAGTAATCTAATTAAACTGTTGAAGATGTAATTAGTAGCAAGTAATTTGTGTCTTTTTTTTTTTTTAGAGTAACTTCCCCAACACAGATATTTATTTGGGCTGTCAAACGATTAATCGCGATTAATCGCATCCAAAATAAAAGTTTGTGTTTACATAATATATGTGTGTGTGCTGTGTATAATTATATATAAACACACACATGCATGTATATTTAAGAAAAAAAAATATTATTTATATATAAAATATTTATATTTACATATCATATAAATTATATATATGTATATACATGAAAATATTTCTTAAATATATACAAGCATGTGTGTGTATTTATATATACAAAATAATTATAATTATTTGGATGCGAAAATCTTTGTAATTTTCGCAATTTAATTGTAATAATAATAGTAATAATAATCATCTTTAATTGTAATTTTTTTTCCCTATTGTAAATTACTCATTTTATGCTTTCGTTGTTTTACATTTGTTCCATAAAGTTGTATATAAAAAAAATGTTACTGACACACACCCAATAGGTTGACACGTCACGTTAGCCTGCCTGACCTCACACATATTTGTGTACTGTCCTAAGGTTGTCAGGAGCACAAATATCACAATTACTTTATCTTCTCATATCTCATATCCTGTGATAAAATTCCTGGGTTACCTAAGAGCTACACTGTGTATAATAGAATATACTCTCTGGTTCATGATTAGCAATAACTCAACACATACACCGTAAAGACTTGACAGCTTTCCTACAATGACTCACCATGTACCCAAACTCAATAGTTGATATTTTGGCCTGGATCATAGACCACAATCCCCAGAAGAAGTGGGAGGCCAGGGCAAACCTAAATGAGAGAGCATTAAGTACACAGAGTACAGATTGAAAGAACATATGGTGAATCACTGCTGGACTTGGTCCAAACCTCTTAAAATATTCACAGTAGTACAGTAAGAGGCCTCTGAGGCCTTTTGATTCAATGGGCCTCATTTCAAAATCAACAAGCAACAATCATCTATAAAATTACAATTTGATGGCAAAAATGCCTAAGTAAGACATATCTGAGGTAGATATTTCACCTGTTAACCTCCACTAGCATATCTTCTATGAGTTTCATCTGGTCCCCTTCACTCATGTTTTCAAATCCAGCATTGGATTCCAACAGGTAATTCCGAAAGAAAAGCATCTGAGAAAAACAAAGTCATTTTCATGGTTAATAGATTCACAGATTTAAAAACGGAAGAAAAAAAACGACCCAAAGAGAAACATTTTACAAACCTGCTGTGCTTTGGTGGGGTAATTTTTGGTGTTGGCTGTGAAAAATGGAAACTTGTCATTGGTGTAGTCATAAGTCCACTCACAGAAGAAATTTCCAATGTCAAATCCTCTGTGGGAGAAAGAGGAGATCATTACCCATCAACATTTTGTTACTGTGAAAATGCATAATGCACAAGTCCTGATCTTTAAAGGGTTAGTTCACCCAAAAATGAAAAATAAGTCATTAATTACTCACTCCCATCCTGAGACGAGAGTTCAAGAGATTTCCACGACGCATGAGCGAGAATTGCAATCTCCTTCAACTACTTCAGCTCAGTTCTCACGCATGCTTTGTGGAAATCTCTTGAACTCTCGTCTCTGGCCTACAAGGAAGAAAAGGAATAGTCGAATAAAGTCGTTATTTTTGTTTGTTTTTTCGCACAAAAAGTATTCTTGTCGCTTGACAACTTATACTTGAGCCAGTGTTGTCACATGGAATATTTAAACATTTTCTTCATTGACTTTCAGGGCCGTCAAGTTTCAATCCCAGGGTGCCTATGTAGCAGTGATCCACCTCTCAAATCTGAAGGTCTTACGGGATTGGTACAGCATGGGGGTGAGTAATTAAAGACTTAATTTTCATTTTTAACCCTTTAAAATTTAATTGGTAACTGTGGAGGAGGTTTTGTTAGGTAGTTTCTCACATTCATGAGAATATCATGATATTTGGAAACCGTTGTGATCGGCTTCAACATATATTGAATAAATCAGTTTTGAAGGACATCAAGCAAATAACTCTGATCTGAGTACAATATTGAATGTACTACTGAATACAAATGCCAAAGACTGGCATGCTGATTCAACAAACTCCTCAAAAATAGTGTTAAATAAAATTGATAAGTCAACACTTTAAATTTAAAAGCCCTAAAAATGCTATGTATAAAATCTTCTTTCCAATTTTACACAAAGCTTTTAGCACAAACTTGTGGCCCCCCGGTGGTCCCCAGACCTTATCTCCAGAAATATTGTGCAACGTTTAACGTTAATGTTTTCCTAATGTTGTTTGGCAAGTGATAATAAATATCAAGATTAGTTATGAAACTCTAGATGGTGCAGACTGATAGTCCTTTCACATGCAATCTACAAGCAATACAGTCATGCACTACATGGCACAAGCTGATTGGCTCCTGCTGATTTTGCAGCCAGTGAGATTGCTTGTTCAATTTTTAAATAGTCTGGATCAGTGTTCGCTGGTCATGCAACGTCTAATTAAAGTTCCTCTGAAATCCTCCACCTCCCCCAGCTCCACCTGCCTAGATTTGCTATGGGATTTGTGTGTATTCATGCGGCAGCATCTGTGTATCTATTTGCAGTAGCAAGTCCATACTTTCTCTGCAGTAGCAGCAGCATAAAGGATATAGTTCACCAAAATACATTAACATTGTCAAATCCATTAACATGTTAAAACCTTTCTGAATGTTGTTGTGCAACATGACATCATGACTTGCGTAAACATGCACACAACTTTCAAGTCAAGTGGTGTGTTATCTATACACATTTTGAGCTATCCGCGTGTATGTCTACGCCATTAATGTCCGAGTGATTCGGCGTACGTACGCACCGTTAAATGTCCGAGCGAAACGAAGCAAAATGTAGATCTACATCGGGGAGCGATTATTTTCAACATGACATGACTTTTGCGTAAACATACACACCACTTTCGAGTCAAGTGGCGTGTTATCTATATGCATTTTTAGCTATCTGCGTGTATGTCTACGCCATTAATGTCCGAGTGATTCCGCGTGCATGTACACGCCGTCAAATGTCCGAGCGAAACGAAGCAAAATGTAGATCTACATCTGGGGAGCGGGTTTTTTTTTTCTTCCCTAGGATGGTATGGGGGAAGACTCATAAATGCTATTAACCCCAGTGACGGGGTTGGGGTAGGTCATATATTTATATATACAGTACAGTTCAGTCAACGGAGTTCATAAACACGCTGAAAAGCGATTATGCGTGTTGATAGCACGGCAAAAATGGAAATACGAATTGGCGTGTCATACACACACTACTTCATGAGATCAGCAATATTACACATAGCATGCATAGCAAGGTAATACTTGAAAAAGCACAATAGGGTCACTTTAAACACTTTTTCAGACAACATGATGCAAATCTGAAAACACACTTAAACTTGGTCACCCAAAGTATTGGTTAAGTTTACAGTATTGTATGTTATGTTCAAGCAATAGAGCATTTAAGTCGCCATGAAATCAAAATCGAAAACACTTTTATGTAATATTGCAGTATTTATTATAAATGATTAATCAGTACACATCTTATTTTTATTAATTTCTTCTTTTCTCTGATGAGTTAAAAATGTATCACCCATTTTTTTTTTCTTGTTCAATAAGTTATCTCACTTGGATATGTCAAAATAGAGAAGAAAAGTCTGTCCATTTCAAGCCGACTTCAACTTTTTGGCACCATTCAATGGAAATTGCATTACTGCACGGCCGTGAATAATAATAAATAATAATAAACTGATCTCACTTTCAGCACCACTCACTGTACATTTAACATGCAAGAAGCAACATAGTATTTTCCAGAAATGGAGCCACAGGCACATTTTCCTATTGAGCCTGGGTTGGCCAATTTTCCTCCACACAATCGTACACAATGCCTTCACCAACAAAACTGCACATTTCAGCCTGAACGGTTATTTTTCCTCTGCATATTTTCCTCCAGTGGAACAATTCATATTGTTATAATGTCTCAATGTGGTAAGTATTGCACTGTTTCCAGCAGTACACAGATTTCACATTCACACTTATTGACATTACCATGTTCAGTGGCTAGAATGTCGCAGACAAAAGCAAATTAGCGAGAGTGGAGAGACGTGGAGATTGACAACCCTAGCCACCCATTTCCAATTTCACACAATGCACACACACCATCGCCACCTATTTCAGCTCTCATCATCTCTTACACACTAATCTTTGCCTCGGGCTTATGAAGCATTCCAAGGAGCTCTTGTGCACCTCAGATTTCTCAAGTGAGTCACCAAAATTCAAGAGAGCATGTATCATACGTTTTACCTGTTTCTGTATGTGTGATTTACACAATGAGGATAGTGGCACCTGTCCAAATATCCCTCTGGAAAATTAAGCTTTACTCAACTCTGATGCATAGTGCTGTGTGACATTGGGGAGTGTCACATTGTGTTCGTGGAAAACCGTGGAAATGCTGTGAAGATACGCAACTAAGTCAGTGGTCATGGCTGCCCTTCAGGTGCTCTGGAAGGACATCCAGTTCTCTGGTGTGTCACTGCAGCCGATAGTGAAGCAAGAGAATTAGAGAGGTGATGACTTCAATCAGGTAATTAACATCTGAGCACGGAAAGAGACGAGGCGAAGGGAAGGGCTGGGGAGGCCTACTAAAACACAGGCTAGTAAAGGGGGCGCTAGAGGGTAGAAGAAGTGAGTGTGTCCTTGCATCCTATTCCAATGAGACAATACAATAATACAAGTATAATATCAAGGCTCAATCCCAATTCACCCCTTGGCCCTACCCCTCCGTTTTGCGCGTTCACGTCTAGGGGTAGGGTGTCCCGATTCTTGTTGAGATCCAGGGGTAGGGCGAAGGGGTAGGGCCACATAGCCCTCAAAACGGAGATTTTTCAGAGGCTACGAGAAAGTTCACCAAATGCATCACAAAAAACCAGCGAGATGGCTTCTACTATAGTCATTTAAATTAAGAAATGGTATAACAAATTACCTTTCCAACCAGAAAAGAATGAAGGAATGCTATAATCATCATGTTAATTCAAAGTTAAGGGCAGCTGTGCTGATTGTCAGTTGTTGTCATGGAGAAATCCTGTAATAACTCCGTAATAGCTGAGCCATCGCCGACGACTGATGACGTATCGGGTTCATGAAGGGTTGTTTCATTTCGTAGGGGAATATGTCAACCCCTTGGCCGTTGTAATTCTGTTAAAAAGGGCCAAGGGGTACACTCGAAAAAAAGGGGTAGGGCCAAGGGCTGAATTGGGATAGAGTAAGCTATTTATTTATATATATATGGTCTCCAAATTCCCCAGATCATCTCAATCCAATTGAGCATCTGTGGGATATGATGGACCAAATGTTTGGCACCTACACCTCGCAACCTACAGGATCTGCTGCTAGTGTCTTGGTGCCAAACCCTGCAGGACACCTTCAGAGGTCTTGTCGACTAGAGTCGATGCCTTGATGGGTCAGCGCTGTTTTGGCAGGCATTAGACATTAGGCAGGTGGTCATAATATTTTGGCTCATTTGGTATATGGTATGCATTAATTAAGAGTTAAGAAGTACACCACACTAACCCAAATTACTGACATGGTTTCGCATGTACACAGCACTGTATCGTGTGAGGCGGGTTTGGAAACATACACAGAACTCTGAGTTTGCTTTGAGCGGAGAGCACTTTCTTGGCTTTGTTGGAGGAGTCGCAGCGGTAGGTGGCCAGATTGTCGCTGGGCTGGAGGGTGAGAAGGAGATCTCGTGACACACCACGCTCTGAAGACACCTGTTTCGATGCGGTTTGCACGACTTTGTTGTTCTGTAGTTCACACACACATACAAACATAACAAAACATTCTTGTTACTAAAACCCCATCAACAAAAGGCAAGGCAAGGCAAGTTTATTTATATAGCACATTTCATGCACAATAGTAATTCAAAGTGCTTTACTAACACAGTCTCATCCCAAGATGTCATATAACTGACGTCTTGGGACGTCTTTGAACATACGTCAACATCTGCCGTTTTAGGGTACACTTTAACGTCAGTTACATGACGATCCTGGGACATCATACAGTACAACTGACGCTTTACCTTTAACGTCAGTTAGGTGACGGGTTAGGTTTAGGGGTAGGTTTAGGTCTGGGGTAGGGTTAGGATCCCATAACCTCATCTACCGACATTTAAGGGGGCCCTAAAAAGGCAAATATTGACGTATGGTCAAAAGACGTCCCAAAACGTCAGTTATATGACGTCTAGGGATGAGACTGTGTTAGCTGTTCATGAAAAACGTTCCTAGGGGAACCATTAGTTGATGGGGAACCACCCTGGAGGCTACACCCTGTGTGTGTGTCTGTGTGTTTGAATTCAAATAATATTTTAACAATAATTTTAAAACTTAATTTTACAATCACCATCAACTGAAAAGAACTTGGATATTTGATCAAACCTTTTCTTTCGCGTGTTTCATTCTAAAAGAAAATAAAGGGTTATAAGTTATAACTAAGACATGAGAGTGAATAAATTCATTTCAGTTTTCCTTTTAGGGTTACTGAAAGCAATATTAAGTCAAATAAAAATAATACAACTTAAAGCACTAACTTTATAACTGATGCTGACAGGAAAATAACAAGAAACGTTATTGAATATGAGTTCATTTATGAGGCACACCTTCCACGCTTCGATGACTTTGGCCATAAAAACTCATCCCTGAGCGACCGATGAGAATCTTGAGTTAAGCTTAACAGTCAAAACAATATTGCCTGAATGACCATTGCAGTGTAATATTAGCTCCTGCTGTGTGAATGAGACTGCAGCTTTATGTGTAATGTTTCGTCTTAATGGCTTCTCAAGGCAACTGCAGGTGTAAAAGTTGCATTAGCATCAGCTGTCTGTATGAGTGCCTCATAGGAGATCATAATACAAATATGACCCAGTTTATTACCCAGACAGAAGGAAGTGTTAGATGTTCAGTTAAGAAATACAGCTGTGTTATGGAGCTGTAACCATAATTTATGTTGCCTAAATCCATTCAGAACTTATTTACAAGAATACTGTTATTCAGTTATGAGAATTTGGACAACCCTGGAGCCTCTTTTACTGAAACTGTCAAGAAAATGTGGATGACTGAATCTCACAATTAAATGTCCAGGCCAACCTAGGAAAAGAGGTCTTCTTTGGACCATAAAGCTCAATGCAATGAAGAAATATAAAAATGTTAATTCTATTTTGTTTTATTGGCCCCACTCGCTGTGAAATCTCATTGTTCCAAAATGCTGCTTCTCATTAGTATATTTTAAACATCACTACTGTCTGGCTGCCATGCTGATAATAAAAATAATGAAAATGAATATGTGATAAAACAAATCTCATAATGCAAAATATCCGAATAGTCCAACAAGTAATCTAAGCAAAGTATATAAAATCTTACTTTTGATTTTGAGGTGAAATATGATGACATGTTTTTGACAGGCATCATGAGATTTTCTGGATACCCTTTCCACCTTTTCTCTACGCTTAGCTGCACAGACACAAACACAAATGCATAACAACCCAGACCAGCTGACTGGGAAAACACAGTCACTCCAGAGCGGGTGAAAAGTTCACTCAGTCTGTAAAAAGAACACAGGAGAAGGTCAGAGCACATCAACACGAACCATATTACATATACATAATATCTTAATATGAGATATTCATGTCATTCTACATTAAACAGTTATCGTAACTGTTTTACGATATTTTTGTGAATAAGAGGATGCTATTGAAGAGTAGGCCAGTGTCAACTATTTTTAAATGACAGCAAAAGCAGTGACCCATAAGAAAGTGGATAATCAGAATTAATCTTAATAATGGTTGTTTACAGAAGTCTTAATGGTTAAGTAGCAAAAATAGCAAAATGAGGAACATGAAAGCAAGTGGTGTTAGCAAATTAAAAAAAAATGGTATTGGTGACCCGAGATATATTTTTTGGCAAATTGCCATAACCAGATGCACTCTGTTTTAAGTTCTTCAGCATGCTCTTTCTGGACTATAATTTACAAGTTAGTTCTAGACTGAAGGACAGGATGGTGGAGGGAGACAGACCAGTGTCAAATTTTGTGATGAGTCAAGACACATGGCTCCATCTCAGTGATTTGCTGGCACTGTACTTGGAGAAGAGAGATAAATTTCATACGCATTGTCAATGTCCAAAAAAAGACCATCATCACTAGTTGATCTGTATAACTATATGAAACACACCATAACCCTAACAAAAAACAAACAAACAACTTTCGGGCTTGGAACAACATGAGGGTGAGTCATTAATGACATAATTTTCATTTTTGGGTGAACTAACACTTTAAATATGTAAAAATCAAACAAAAAAAATTGTTTGTAAATTATGCCATCAAGGAAAATTTAAGAACCACTTAAAAGTACCATTTGTCCATATTCTGTCGATATTCATCACAAATACAACTACTAAAGGAAATTCACCTTGCCAAACCACACTAACTAACCCGATCTCACGACCAAGTCGTACGAATTCGACGAATGATTAAAAAGTGGCTAATATACGTAACAATTCCTACGACCTCACTCGTACGAATTAGTACGATTTTGCTAAATCGTACATATTTTACGAATTGGCCAATTCGTATGAATTCGTACGAATGACCTACCTCTTACCCCACCCCTAAACCTAACCATCACGTGGGTTTAGACAAATCGTACAAATTGGTACGAGTGAGGTCGTACGAATTAGTACAAATTAAACATTTTTTAATCATTCGTCGAATTCGTACTCGAATTCGATTTGGGGGTGAAATGTGACCTGGACATTATTTTGCACGATTCATTCTTATGATTCATTTTTTTTCCATCACATTTTCCTTTGTGTGACTGTGGTCACATTCTGAACAGAAAGCACAGCAGCACCTTGACCACATACAGTTAGTTTACTGTACCAAGAACATCCACGTCTAGAATAACATGACAACTATAATAAAATTCAGTCACGTTACCACATCTCATCATTTACCATATGTGACAGTGACCTACAGAAGCTGAATTTCAGACAATATATATGACTGTGTGGAACTCCACTGGGATGTTGAGTAAGATGGATTCAGTCTGCTCTCTGTCAATCATTATTATAAATTACAAGCTATTTGACACTCTCCAAGTACTTCTGTCATTGGTAATTGCAGCATTTTCTGCCCTGAATGAGTATCAAAGAGAATTAATTTACTACCGTACCGAATACTGGGCAGTAGCTCCGAACGCTCACTAGTCACACACTAATCACTGGACTTGTCAAGATGATGTAATATTGACACCAACATTGGCCGGAATCAATAAATAAATGCTGCGAAATGAGGTATTCACATACACTGGATAATATTTCAACAGAAGTAGCTTTTCTGGTGTGCTTTTGAACAATGTGGAGAAAGGAGACAGTCTTATTTGCATGAGGAGGACTTGCACAAAGACAGCCTCAAAAGAATGTGGCGAGTGTTCAGTGACAGCATTGTTCCTGTGTCTCCTCTGATCCCCCGCACAGTGTTCAAGCTGAATTACAGCGCCTCAGACAGCGCGGACAAGAATGGAGTTAAGAACAGACTGAAGAAGTTCATCTCCAGACGGCCCTCCATGAAAACGCTACAGGAAAAAGGCCTTATTAAAGGTGAAAGATTTGACATGTGCTCCATACATTAATGTGATGCTCATTGCCAACTATCAGTTTCAAAAATCCAACATTTTTCACTTATTCATTTAACAACTCTGCCCAGTTGTAGCCCAGTTAATAGTCATAATTACATGCTACACAATTGCAGGTTACATATTAAATGATGACATACGAATGTACAATCTTAGGACATTCGTTTATTTTGGCTCCCATACGGTTTCCATATTAAACACAAATGTGACCCAGTTAAAAACTAAAGGTAGCAAAGACAGTCTTTTTCATTTACACATTATTCCAGTTCAACAAGCAATCCCTGATGCGAATTCTTAAAGACTGTAACTAATTTATTTTATTCATGGCATACACCAAACAACATTAAAGGATATTTTAAGCATACTTGGAACTCTCGGATAAAGGTAATGATATCTTTAATTTCTTCTGGTGTCAAAAAGACCCTTTAATGTTGTATCTGTGGGGGTAAATGGTAGATCAAAGAGGACAATATTAAGGGAATGAATAAAACTACTGTGGGATTAACAGAGTAGCGCAGGTGGCTCCTAACACCGCTATCGCTGGCAGAGCTCCAAGGCGAGCTAGCCCGCTAAACAACCATCTGAAATTAGGTGCGTTCCATATTGTGCCGATGCTTTTTAATAGTAATTTATGTAGAAATGCCCCTCCTGCCAGATATTTCTCTAGGAAAGTTCTGAATGCGCATTTGTATGCAAAGGTGGCTTGCTTGCAGTCATTTATGCATTTAGCACATCGCCACTCCCCCCCCACCCCCCCATTCCTCGCGGGTGCCGAACTGAGAGCAGGACATCTTTGATGTTCCAGAAGCCTCTGGGACAGCTCGCTCAGT
>JAOTRC010000043.1:16537998-16549586 GCA_027497675.1 Cyprinella lutrensis
GGAATTAAAAATGTTATTATTCACCATTTATTTTCTATAAGACCAGTGTTGGGGGTAACGAGTTACAAACGAGTTTGTGTAAGTAAAGTAACGCATTGTATTATTGTATTTTATTACTTCAGATTTGTATTGAACTTGCTTTTTTTTGCAATTAGCCTTTTTTTGCAATTTGTAGATTCTTCTGTCTTTGATGTACACACATATATTTGACTGTGAATGTAAATCTACACAAGCTGCCCCTCTAGCCCCATCAAAGTACTGTACCCCCATAGTTGGGATTGGGAAACACTGTTGGTTTTGCAGCATTTCCAAATCTGTCGTCAAATCTAAACACAGGCACGAGGGTAAAGCATTACCATAAATTCACTGAATGGCGGCATTAGAAAATTCATTCAGCTTTTATTCTGCTTACTAAAAAGCTGTTCCAGTGGAACTTGTGGTGACACTGAAAATCCCCGTAGTGCCACCAAGTCTGTTCCTTCTCCACAGCGACATTCTCGCTGCTCCTTTCTCTCACTATTAGAGCAATAAAGTGCTTCGAATCCAAAGCTCCATGCTTTTCGTTTGTGGGTACCACACCCTGGCCAAGTGATGTGGTTCTGTTTATTTTATATTCTCACTTAAGTCATACTTGTTTCTGTCTACTGCTTTCCCTCTCTAAATATCAGGATGACTTTCCCATGAATAAAGGCAAAGAATGTGCGGTCTCAGTGAATTAGATTAAAGTGTGTGTTGTATCTGTTTTCGAAGACAAATGTAGATGAAGAAAGAACAACGAGGTGCCATACAGCTTATGGTACAATGCATAACATAGTATCATTGATAAT
The DNA here is from genome assembly GCA_027497675.1 of Cyprinella lutrensis. Taxonomy (NCBI): domain Eukaryota; kingdom Metazoa; phylum Chordata; class Actinopteri; order Cypriniformes; family Leuciscidae; genus Cyprinella; species Cyprinella lutrensis. The sequence continues at coordinate 16,538,826 of JAOTRC010000043.1, forward strand.
AATGCATACATGATTAGCTTGTTTTGTCAAGCAACTTTGGCAGCTGTTACTCGATACCTGCTCAAATGTCACTTTTTCGCCTGTACACTTCTTGTCGTTCTCCTCTAAAACAGGTATAGTTAACTGAAGTGTCTCTCTGAACTCCTACTGTCATGCCTTTGTAGGTTATATTTTGCGCTGACTTGGCTCTTCTAAAAAGTGGTGAAAGTCAAAAGCTCTTTGTTGTGGGCGCTTTCTATGCCCGCATGGAACCAATGTTCTTTTTTTTTTTCTTTTGGTCCATGCAGCCTGGATTCAATAACCAGTTGTGTGCTCGCATTGTGATGATGTGGTCAAGGCAACCAGATTTTCTCAACAGTACACTTGCTCAGTAGTGCTATTTATGCCTTTTTTTGTGGGAGGTTTTGTCACCACCGCTCATATTTCCCGTTCACCACAAGTGATTTAAAAGGCCACAGGTTTTGTTTTTTGTTAGTAATTCAAGGTTCCGTTTGCCTTTGTGCTGGGAAAGAAACCTGGATAAACCTCTGATCAGGAAAGCCAAGAAAAAAAAATCTTCTCATCTATGTTTGGTGTTTCCGAAATTAGATTGAAGAGAAGTGCTGCTGTGCAAATTTTGACATCCACAACAACAGTATATGCACAGCAATGTATTACCTTTTATCGGACAGACGAGAAAACATAATAATAATAATAATAATAATAAAACAGTAAACAGTAAAAAACAAAACAATCTGAATATTGTAAGTGGAAAATCAAAGTCACGCTCAAACCTCCCTGATAACAACATTTCTTTTATTAGTTCAGTCAGTGCCGTTGTCTCATAACATGAAAATGACACAGTTTAAAGCTTGGAGCGATTCTGTAACCCCCACCCCACCTCAATTTATTATTCGTCCCATGATTCTTCAGGAGCCAGTTAGGCTGACCCAATTAGCACTGGCCTCCTAGGCGGGGAATGACGGCATTGTGCGCTATCCTCCATTTCCTGTCATGCCCCGCTTGCAAACGAGATGCTAATTAATAACCATTGGCATCTTGAGCCGTACACGTCGGCTTATGTACGGGATATCAATGATTTGTCAGATTCAACCAAGCGTAATGCAGTCACCTCCGGTCAAGCTGCCCACAGCCTGGCCCTTACCCAGACACCAGAGCAACTTCACTGGGCTCCAAGTCAGCTGATGCTTTAATGAGTGCATTTTGCCATAAATACCCAGATACTGAGGACCAGATTGCATCCTTTCCTTTTCCAAATCAACAAATTTCTTTACTGAAAGTGTTCATTTAGGTGAGGTGTACTCTTACATGTCTGGCGAAAAGGTGATAGACATTATTTTAACACAGGACTTTGTTTTAAAAATGATAATGCGGTATATATTATAAACACACAGTCACACACACATACTTGTTTCCATGTTTTATGGGGAGATTCCATAGACGTAATGATTTTTATACCGTATAAATTAATTTATATTCATACATGTTTTTGTTTTTATGCATGCTGCTTAGGTCATTGATGGTTGGTGATTGACATTATGTCAATACAAACTTATTTTAATAATAATAAATAATAATATTCTATATAAATTATATAAATTATTGTATATAATCTATATAATATTCTATTTATTTATACACACACACATATACATATGCAGATGTTTACAATTATTTTTTTTGTATTTTTGTAAATGTATTTTATATTTTTTTTGTTTTGAAACTCAAATATATATACTTGTGTTTTTTATTTTACTTAAAAAAATGTTGTGCATTTTATATAATTTAGATATATCATATTTAAATATGCCACTCAATTCATGTCCTTTATGTGGCTTTCTTTGATGACAATGTGTTTACATGCTAAAGATCTGAATTTTTTCTCTCTCTTTTTTTTGCCTGCTAGAAAGCGTCTTTGTATTGCACTTCTCAATATGAGATACTACTGTAACTGAAAATGATAATGACTGTAATTAAGCTTCTATCATGATTTTAATCGATCTGGCATTACTGATAGTGAGGATGAATATGAATGGGTGTGGGGGTCATGTATATAGTGGTCTCACAGTGGAATAATTACCAAAAAAACACTAAAAGGTTCAACAAAAAGCTTCATATTTAATGTTTTGAAAAATCACTTCGGGAAATGAAGTCTCTCTCCTTAAGATCATTAGCAGACCATTAGCAATGGCAGCCGAGATCCTTACATCATAGTGCGCTAATTAGGTTAAAATGCTCATGGCAGGACAAGCGTCTAGCTGTGATGTACAGGGGAAACGAAATGGCCGAGGTTAATTATACACATTAATGGGGAATTATTGAGAGCGCTTGGCCTGCCTCTTAAGTTGTGTTTCTCATCCTGAAATGGCTTCCCAACGTCCTAATAACACACGCGGAGGGACGTCGCATGTAGCACCATCATTACCTCTTTACAGCTGAACGCGTCTAGTCGAGGAAGCCCGTGCGTGAGTATTTTGACAACAACACGGGGATTATAGATCGTTGAATTGCATTGCATAATTGTAGACCATTATTTTGATAGATGTGACCATAAATGTAGATGGCACGGGACGTCGGTTGCGCTACGGTACAATATACGTGAGTGCTGTAAACCCAACACACTCCTAATCAGTACCTTTCAGGACTGGGCCGCTGTAAAACCACGCAAAGTTTACTTCAAAATGTTAAGCCTGCTTCCCACCTCTTAGTCAGGATCCCGTTGACAACTTGGAAGGCAGCCCTCCACCACAATCCCTCCCTCCCTTTCCAGGCCTCAACCCATAACAGAGCCAGAGGGCTCCAATCTGGCTCCTTCTAAGAGTCCTCCAATACCCCAGTATTGATTGTCTCTCCACCACAGCCAAACCTCAGCTCAGAGACATTCTGCTAAAAGTGCGCTCAGATGCCTCCAAAGACCAGGCACAAGTCCTCAAAAACACCCTGCCGATGGTCCGTCACCAGTGTTCTAAGTAGGTTTTTATGACAGGAAACGTGCACACTTTAAGCTTGGAGGAAATGGTTGTACTTGTACGCCATAGTCAGTTCTTCCATTAAGGATCTTCACGAGAAACTATGTTTATTGCTATCGTATTACATCAATGATCCTTTGTTTTCCTGTTTTCCAGAGTCTTGACGAAGTCAAAGAAAAACTTAATGTCGACCCAGGGCGTCAGTATCGTGTTTGGACCCACTCTCATGTGGCCTGAGTTTGAATCAGGAAACATGGAAGTCAATATGGTGTACCAGAACCAAATAGTGGAGTGCATTCTCATTGATTGTGTGGAGATCTTTGGACCAGCGGGCATGTAAAGTGACCCCAGAGTATTTTGGAAAGAGACTGCCAAAACAAAAACAAAAACAAAAACAAAAAAAATGGCCCAAGATGTTACGCCCATGTAAAATTATTTCTTGCTCCGTTTGCCATTTGAAAAATCTATTTTTTTTAAGTCACATTTATAATTTTATATATAATTTTAATATATAAATTTATATTTTTGTATAATGCAAATTTCACATTGTATCATACCTGAAAACATCATTGACAAGTTGAAAAGCTGTATATTTGTAATGATATAAATGGTACGGAAATAAAGCAGTTTTCGTAAATGGGTTTTGTATACTGATCATTTTCATTTTCGATGTAGGCATTTTTTTTTTAAATTTTTTTTTTTTGTGAAACTTTCATTTGACAGAAACCTGATTTGATAAACCAGGGACATAATTTATAAAACGTGCATATAATATAAGCTATAAGATATGAACTCTGAGTGTGCGTACGCTAAATTCCACAGCAATGTTCATATTTATAAGAACAGACTTTGTTTTAATTAATTAATTAATTAATTAATTAATTAAGTTGTGTTTACAAGATACCATTCAGCTGTGCAATTTCAAGATCATTTGCGATTTAAAAACTTCACAACTGGAAGAGAGGCGTATGCTCTCAATATTTCATAAATGAGGCCCCATATCTTGTGGTTATTTTCTAGCATTGTAGACTTGCTGTTGCAACAGGTACTTGCTTTATTATATTGCACCGTTGTGTTTTATTCACGGTAAAAATGTCCATGTATTTGGTTGTATTTATTTGAAGTAAAGTAACTTTTCATTAAAACAGTAAAGAATATATATGCCTTTCAAGATTTTGTGCCTTTACGACTTGACTTCTGCACCTCCTCCTGTCACTCTACGGGCTCTTTGCATTGTCAGATAACGTACAGCGTGATCACATCGGTTTCTAATCAAACTGCCAAAGTCCTCTCCAATTCTCGAACAGCAGTCTCTTTTTATTTGCTTCCCGCAGGCCAGTACTGAGACTGTCTGCATGGAATGTGTTTTTAATTCCATCCCAAAGATAAGAGAGAGTCTGTAATTACGGGAAGAGCCATCCATCCTTGTAGCATTTTCCCTGCATCAGATCCCTCATAGTTTGGCATCTCCAGCAGTAATGATGAAGGGGTACTGGAGGAACAGGAGGGCGACATAAACCAGATTTGCGGGCTGTGCGTCTTTCTAAATCTCGACTGAAAATAACGCAGTGAAATGAGCTGCAGCTTTTAGTGACCTCTCTGGCACAGCTGCGCTTCACTCAGGGACCTTAACGAGTTCGGCAGGCCACCAAGACCTTCATCTCAGAACCTTTGAAAAGAAACACAGTTTGGGCTTTTTTTTTTCTTCACAAAAAGTTTACAGAAAGCTTGGATCTTGTATTGAACGTGTTGGCTTCGTTTGTCATTATGTCTCGAGACCTAAAAAAAAAGGTTGCACATGCCAGGCATGCTCAATGATTACAGTATGATTCTAATGCAGTCAGAGCTTTTTGTTAAACACACCCTGTGAAAGTGTCTTCTATTTCACACTTGGGTTCCAATAATATAGGATGTCAGGTAGGTGTGATTATACTTAAAAATCCAAGTTGATTTCATTTAAGTTGCTGCCTCACTGTATAAAAAAAATGGTTTAACTTTAAAAAAAAAATAACCTTCTTGTCTTAAAATTTTAAGTTGATTGAACTGGAAAAAGTGAGTTAATACAATGAAGGAGATTCATTTAATCACCAGAAACTCAAAATAATGAGTTATCTCAACTAAATAAATTATTTAAGTTGATTTGACAAAAGAAAAAAATTGATGTGATAACAAATCTTGAAAATATTTTTTTACAGTGTAAAGTCATTTCAACTTAAACAAAATTAAACTGACTTATCAAAATAAGTTTTACAAGATTCAAATATTTTTTATATCAGTTAAAGCAATGTAAAACGTCATAACTTATTGATCATATAATTTGTTTAGTGGTGTGTGTGCATCTATACACACACAGAGTGTTGGGTAAGTTACTCAAAAAAGTAATTAAATACTAGCTATACTAATTACATCTTCAACAATGTAATTATATTACTGTACTAATTACTCTCTCTAAAATGTATTGGTATTACTTATTATATAAGTTCTAAATATAAAAAGGCAGACACAAAATGTACATTTTATTCTTTCTAATACACAATAATTGCATAAATTATTCTTCAACTGACCAAACTGTATAAAAAGAAGTTAACATTTAAACATTGGAATTTCATGGTAAACCCACTATTGCTTTATATAGAATTGTTATATAGTCTATACAGTATTTAATGCAATTACATCAAAAGTAATTGTAATTAAATTACAGGAAAATTAAGAGTGATCCCTTACTTTGGTTTAATTACATTTCCCTTGAAAAAGTACGGTAATTAGATTGCTTAGTAATTAATAACACTCAACAACACTGTGATATATACGGTCTTGGTCAAAAGTAAGCATTAAACATGTTCAGTTCATTCTTGCATTAAATGCTTCAAATAACAAGAAATCCAAATGTGTGGGTGGATGGACTGAGGTGGTAAGTAACCCAGGGGAGACTATTGGCAGATATTTGCCATGTACACGAAGCGGACGCCCAGATTTATTTTGCGCTAGATCCCATGGTCACATGACAGTGCATGGGCATTCATTGTGCAACACATCTCACACTCTGAGAGCCGTCGTACTGCAGGTGGTGCTTTGCTCATTAATATGTGCAAAATTAACGTCTCCCATCAAATTGGCTTGTGAAAAGGTGTGGTGCATTTTGAGCATTTGGAACGTGGTGTGAAGCGACTGACTCTGAAAAAAAAGGAATAAAAGTATTTATTTCAGTATTTCACACAGATCGTTTGCTTCAAGGATTTGACCTGTGTCTGTGTGTGAAAATTTATGTTTTTTTAAGTATCTTACCAATGCTGCATTTACTTGATCAAAAATACAATAATAAGTCATATTTCAAAATATTAGTTTTCTATTGTAATATATTATAAATGTAATTTATTCATGTGATGGCAAAGCTGAATTTACAGCATCGTTACTTCACTTTTCAATGTCGCATCATGATCCTTCAGAAATCCTTCTTATATTATGATATGCTGCTAAAGTAACATTTCTTATTTTTATCAATGTTCAAAACAGTTGTGCAACTTAATACTTTTGTGGAGACTGTGATGACATTTGTACTCACTTATCGTTATTTTTGGGGAACAAATAGTTGATCAAATGATCAGGTCTGCTAATCAGTGTGAAGGGCTCTATTGACGCCATGCGGTCGGCGGGCAAGGTCGCGCAAAGCCGTATGAAACCGTGGCCTTCATGTTTTCTCTACGTAAGCCAAGACGTTCCACGTCTAATGATTTCAAGTAATAACTGGAGACCACTGCGCTTTTCCGAACCCCGACAAACTCCCACACACCCCACCCCCACATTTTGTTTTCCCATCCTTCTTGGCAGAGCTTCATGGAAACGAGCGTCTTTGTAAGTCCGCAAAAAAAAAAAAAATGAAAAAAAGATAGAAAGAAAAAAAAAAAAACGCAAGAAAGGGCCCAAAAGTAAATGAAAGCATAACAATACAGTGTCCCTGTGAGATTCCTGCCATGTTCTAACCACCAGGCCCTATTAAAAGAGCCTGGGCTCCAAGAGAACATGGCAGCATATTGATAGCATATGAATGAGTCATACGAGGACAACTACATCTCTTTCTCTCTCTCTCTCATCCATTCCTCTGGTCTTCCTTTAAGATCATAGATCAATGTTACACAAACTCGGAGTGAAAAGATGCGAATTCTACCTGTCACTTCAGCCAGGACCGCCTTCTCATCCTATGAGGAGACCACAAACCGTAGTACACACTTCCCCCTCGGTAATGGTATAACTGGACAGCTTGCCACAACATGAGCTGGTGTGAAAAAAAAGACTAAAATAAATAAACTAGCATCGAACATCAACCAAAAGAAAAAAAAAAGCCTCTTCATGTACACTCCATCCCTAACAAATCATCTACAAACCCATTTAAGGACCATCCCTTGTGTTAGAAAATAAATTACTTTAAAATGATAGCATATTATTGGTGTTATTATTAGATCCTAACAATGGCATTTGACGAATAAGAAGTAACAAAAATACGATAATAGGTATTACAGGTGCTAGTCGGTGGAGTAAAGCAAAGAATTCAAGACCTGACCTGTTGACCTAGAAGGTTGAAATAATATTCCCGTAATTAAACAAAAATAATATATAAATAAACACATATTTAATGCATATGAAAAAAAATAAATCCTTCCTAATTTGGTGACAGCCACGCTCAAACTGCACTGTGACCACTGCATTTTGCTCAAGTCAGAACTTGAGGGTTCTCATTAAAGTGCCATTTCCATTTTCCATTTCCTAAATCCTTTTGCTGGTTTCAGAAGAGGCTGTGATGATCCTGTGCAGTGAGTTTCTGCTCTGAACTCTGCTCCTGTTACAGCAATGATCTCAGAAATGACAGAGAGAACGCTTCAAGTTTTCTTCACTTCCAAGAATCTAATTGAGATTCCATTATCTGATAACGTTCAAAGGTCTGAATATCACAGCTTAAACAGACGCGTATTTATACCTGACGCAGTATCGGATCAATTCACTTTAGTGATTCCCCTGTCAGATATTAATATATCTACCAATGTAGCCATATAATATGAATGGCAGCTCTCCAAGCTCTGTGCTGCTGGGAAGGGGGGTTAAGAAGACCGCACAAGTCTTAATTCCATTTGTTTTGCTATCGAATTCGGCCAGCATTAAATTAGCTTCCCTAGAACACCATCAGTGAGAAAACAGCAACAGGCCAATGAAATGGTTTAATGTGCACTGAGTTTTATAGAGGTTGCTATTAACTTTTTATATGTGGGGTGACATTTTGTGCCGAAACGGCATGTTACGGGCTTTATGGCGTCATTAGGGCCTGACCTCAGGTCGGCCCGGGGTAGATGGCAAACTCGTATGACAATGCAGGATAAGGTGCAAACAAGACAATCGCATTCATCTGCTCCTTGTAAATAACACAAGTATTCACTTTCAGTTGAACAAAAAGGCAAATCCTACACTGTAAAAAAAAATAGTTTCATGATTTGTAATCACAACATTTTTTCTTGAAAGAAAAAAGAAAAAATAATTGCGACTTTATTTTCGCACAATTTACTCGAATTACTCGAGACTCGGACTCGTCTCGGACTCGGCCTCGAGACCATATTTTAATGGTCTTGGTCTTGTCATGGACTCGTGTGCATTTGGAGTCGGAATTGACTCGTACTCGAACATTTTTTTTTTAGGACTCGAACTTATTCCCGAGTCCACTCGAGTTCAATTCAAAATATTTTTCATGATTATTAATATATGTTAATAAAGTATTTCTTTAAATAGATTGACACGCCCAGTGATTGGTGATTTTCTAGTGTGCAACTGCGCATGACAAATTGTAATAAAATTACTTTTAACACCACCTACTATGTGGCCTTTACCCTAAACTGATCATATTTTTAAACTCTAAGTAAATTCAGTAAAAAAAGGATTTCTCTAAGTAAATAAAAGTAAATTAGGTAATCATCCCTCAGTGGACTTGTGTACATTATCCCAAATGTTTCCAACACTGTTTAAATCCAGAGATATCACCAGTGTGTTTACTTCTGTATTTAATCTGTTTCCCAGTTGACTGTTTGCAAACGTGACTCATATTTTTCAGACGTACCCAGTTTTTGTTTTCCGACGTTCCTTCTCATTCTTCATAGATATGATGACATCAACGTTGGTGATATTGCCCATTAAACATCACGTGTTTCGGGTAAGTCCTGAGAATCGAACTCCTTCATGCTGGAAGAGACCATCGCTGAGCCACGCTTGTGTCCCTGGAGCTCACACGGCTTGCTGGTCAAAAAGATTCTAGATGCAAATGTAAAAAAAAAGTTATTTTTTTAAATTTTTTGATTTTTTGTAAATTAACTTTTGCAGCGACAGAAAAGCCTTGTACCAATAACATAGAGGTGAGCAAAGGTGACGTGGGTTTCTTAACTGCGAATAAAATGTTGGAGCTCTGAGACGTCACAGACGTCGCAAATTCGAGTCGTGGCTGGTGTGAATGGTTTTGATGCAAACTTTCGCACGCTTAAATATTCACTTCTTCGCTTCACTTTTCCGTCACGCGTCCGGTGTGAAAGGGCCTTAACTTTAATACAACTTTAACACATTAGCTCATCCATGATCTCCATCCGCTGTGGAGGGGAAAACTCCCATGATGCCACATTCATTCACGCCGTCATCAAACTACACCGTTGTTATTGTTTTGAATTAGCGACCTCTGGTGGTAACAACTTACATACTGTGCCTTTAATGCTAACTATCCCTAATTCATTATTTTTTAACATAAATGCATCTTTGAGTAAATACCACTCTTATACTGATGGAGGTTACGACTCACGGGTCGTGGTCAAGCTTTATATGAGGCTTTATATGAGTTCATCTGATCGGCTCGTCGTCGTATTCAAGTGCTTTGTTGCTGGAGGACACCAGGTTTATTATTGCTTATTAAATCTTGGAAAATTGTATTAAAGCCAAAATGATATTTAGCAGTTTATTCAGTGACAACCATATTCACTGTGCTGTAGAGTTTGCTCACTGACGACTCTGGAATTTCCATATGATATTATTATTTTAAATGCATATTTTCGCTGTGTATAAAACATAATACACTTCAAATGATTGTTCATACATGTAAATATGCACCAGGCTACTTCAACAAGGCGATCTAGCGAATGAAGGATCTATCGGGATCCCTGCTCTTGGTGAACAGCACTTGAGAGGGCGTTTTAACTAGGAAATTCACATTTCTGATAGTTCTGATACACACACCAGGAAATTACCAGTCCACTTCACACTGTCCAATGAAACTTGCGCTGGCTATCTTGTGCCACATCAACATTAGTTGCTATACTTTTTATTAAATATTAAATATTTTTAAATGTTTTTCTTTAATTGAATGGACACACTAGCAATCACTGAGAGAGCCAAATGTCAATGTCAACGCTTTATGGCAACAAGATAGATTAAAAAAAAAAAACTTTTAAATGATTTGTTACTGTTTTGTACACATTGTCCCATTCATTATAACTGAAAAGCCCTCAAAAGTGAAGCCAAAGCGTCTCGATCGCCCCCCTGTGACTGGACCTAGTATAGCTCATAATCCCCGCCTCCCCATGTTATTCAACTAAACAATTAAATTACACTTCACATATCCTTTTTCCAAAGATAGTTTCTGTCATTTACTATAGTTTATATCACGTTTATGTAATTTCAAGTGTTCGTTTTTAAACTAAGTTTGTTTTTAGTTAGTTATGTGATGATAAAATAACGGTGCTCTGACATCATGATTGACAGCTGTGATTGACAG
>JAOTRC010000043.1:16552596-16575270 GCA_027497675.1 Cyprinella lutrensis
ATTTTAGTTAGTTTTGCAAACACACATTACAGTTTTAGTTAGTTATAGTTTTTTTGTAATGGCTCGTTTTTATTTTTTATTTCAGTTAGCAACAATGTTTTTTCCCATCACGTTTTCGATTTTTCGTTAGTTTTCGTTAACGATTATAACCCTGATTCCTACAAAAATAGGCAGTTACTGTTGGGTGTAAGGTGGTTCACTTGTTTTCCTAATGCATCACTTTGAAGAAATCTTCACGAAATATTTCGTAATATATATTATATATATAATATTTCAAATATTATAACATCCATCTTGAAATATTTTGGAATTGTGGATCGTTTGTTGGGGTCAATAATAATCAGTTTTGTTACCATGAAATTCTTGTTTTCATTAAATATTACAGTGTTTATTATAAACGGATCAGTTGTTCATATCATTATTTCTTTAAAAAGTCATCTATCCTCGTGATCTATAATCAAAATACCTTGCCCTCCGTCTGTCAGCGGCTTCTCTTCGTTGATGTTGTTTACTGGTGCGAGGGCGGGACAACCTATCACTCACAAGAAATCCACCAATAGGAAACCACAACCATTAAACCAGCCAATCATTTCCCCACGGACCAAATCAAGTCACGACATACATTTTATTTTATAACATATTATTGCAACTTCCCTTTCCAAGATAAATTTAAATGGACATATAAATACTATGTTAATAAATATGGAAACGTTATATTAGTTGTATGAATTACATGTTCGAATGAGTGGAAACAGCATTGGCATCGCTTTCATTTTTCAAATCCAATGGAAATCCTGGAAGTTATTTTTATTTTAAAATCATTTTGTAAATCTTCATCAATACCTGTGAAACATGACGTCAGATAATGAAAGCGAAGGTCCTGAGGTGCACTTACAGTACGATTATGCGTGCACACGCTTGGACATGTGGATCCGCTTGTGAAGTCTTTATAGCGTCTATCCTGGAGACATTGGCTACAACTACAGGAGAGGATTTGAAAAGTTGTCACTTTCATCCTTGAGTTGGTTTCTCCCGTGAGCAGCAAGTCCAATGATGTGATGGATATGTAATGATCCTCCTACTGTTTATCCCATCTATTATCTTTGGGTTTTTAACAGGCCTCGAATATTTCAAATGTAATATTTTAATGCAACTTTTTGAAGCTTATGGATTCGTAAAACCAATCTACATGAATTAATCGGTTTATGGAGAACTTCAATCGCTTTATATGATGATTGATTGTTTCTCTTCAGAAAATTTGGACTAAACTGCTCAAATCAAAGTGGTAGTTGCGTAGCTGTCAATGGAGGGACAGAAATCGCTCATTTTTCATCAGAAACATCTTGTTTTTCGAAGATGAACAAAATTCTTATGGGTTTGGAATGAGATATTTTTATATTACAGAGAATTTTTGGGTGAACCATCCCTTTAATGAATGTGCTACTTGCTGTCTGCGTTTATTCTCACATGCTTCAAGAGCACATAGATTGAGTCGACAAGGCCTTCAGATGGAGACAGCCTGCCATCATCTTTGTTTTCAGATCTTTCATATCACAAACTAAACACATGGCTTCAAAAAAAAAAAAAACTGTAGTTGGCTTGTATCTGACGACTCCGGTCGTGAGAACACGCTGAAGGAGACTCTTAGCTTTCTGCTGCTACAGTTTCAAGAATTGTGAATGCGTCCAGAAATCATTTCTATTACTCCATGTGAGTTTTGTTTTATTTGATGAATTGCAATGATGCGAGACCTTTAGCCAAATGATTTTTCCTAAACGGTTTCTTGAGTAATAAGCTCATTCAGGTCTTTTGGACTTTGCCCTGAATGGTTTTAAATTTTAACATTAAGGACATTGGTTGAAATAAGACTTCACATTTAGCCTTTGCCGTAGCAAAGAAAAAGAAAAATACTTCAGGCATTTGGATACAATGTGGATCTTATTGTAAAACAATACAGTTCAGCAAAACATTCTAGCTATGGTTAGTTAGCGTATATCAAGTTAAGCTGTTATTTAGCCTGGTTCTGACAACTTTTGTTAAATTACCTTTAAAAAACAAACAAACCCTTAATTATTCTTTTGAGTTGGCTTTTTTTCAATGAGCTATTTGAACAGATTTACACAACTAGTCTGAAAGATATATCCAATAATTGGACTCTCCAATCTCTAATTCTCGAGTTAAGCCCCTTTCACACAGAGGGTCCGGAAGATACACGGATAATATGTCCCGGGATCGTTTGATTTTCACATTATCACGGATAATGTCGTCTGATTTTGGTTCATTTACACTGCCAGTGATTTTCCGGAATCTGTGAGTGCGTTCACACACATCCCGTAAAGACACGTGATGTCAGGATGTGACGTGTAACGTACGCGTTGAACGATCTCAGCTTCAGCGCGGATAGTAAGAGACCATTGCTGTGTCCGAAATCACTACTCACACCTATGTAGGGGGTAGGGAGGAGAGCACTATATAGTGAGCTCACCTGCATAATAGAAACACAACTTTCGGACTCGATCGTCTTTTTGTGCCGTTGATTACATCATCTGTCAGCTGGTGCCGAGCCGGCTCTGGGCTAAATAGATTTTTTTTAAATAAATACATTACATTATATTGAGCTTATTTCTCCAAAATGTAAAAACTATAAGTCATTTTTGTCCGTTTCTGTTATAATGCGCTACTCCACACGTGATCATAACTTATTTTTACGATCAGCGCAATGCATGATGGTATGTAGGGCTTGGGTTAGTGACCATCGGTTGTACACTACTTTTCAAATTGCATTCTGAGATAGATTGAGTGGACTATATAAGGTATAATAATCATCACTATACATTCGGACAGCTCTACAAAATGGCGAGCTCACTATATAGTCCACTATAGTGAGTAATGGGTGATTTCGGACACAGCATATTTTTCTTTTTCTCTTTTCCTAACTGTGCATGATTAAATATTTGTATTTAATATTGCTTTTTCTCCTGCTTCCACAGTACAAACAAATTTGTGATCCACAAACTGATGACCTTTATAGTTTTATTAATCTCGCTGTACCTCTACAATGACAATAAAGAGCTTGGCATGACTGATTTGATGTATACCTTAATGGGATTTAGAGCAAAAAGGCAGGTTATGAATATGATTCCTGAAAGAGGTACGACTTCCATTGATCGTGTATTAGTCTTGAATCACAGTGTTTTATGACTAAAAAGCCCTACAAATTCTCTGTAAAATTCTCAGTAGAAGTCTTTGTGGTTGATTTGATTTCCAGTGAAACGAACATTATTTACCTGAATAACATGTTGTCTGACTAATTGTGGGCGCTTGCAGAAGTCTTGTAGTCTTTTGCACAGCTGCTCAGGTGTTGAATACAGATATGTTGCTACAAGAGGAAAATACATATTTGATAAGTAAGAAACCTCAAAGAGCAGATGAGATCGCAGGCACTTTCAGCATTAAAAATGCAGCTGACACCATGCTGTGTGTGATGCTGTACATTATTGAACTGTGGTTATATTTATTTATTTATATAAAAATGCCAGAATGGTTTATGGCAAATTCTTCGATTGTGCTTTAAGATGAATAAGTCATTATACACAGAAGTTGAACATGGCCGCTTTGCCTGTGACAATAAATCTTCTTTTGCATAGGAAATTGAGCTAGTTTTCTCATCACTGGCAAATCATGAAAATGGGAGAAGAATTTTACCAGGGAATATTTCAGGATAGACCAAAGCCTTCGGACACAGGGGATAACACCCACAATGGACCGCTTCTAACCTGAAAGAGAAGATTTATGTCATGCGAGGTTCAATTCCATAGTGCGTCCGTGCTGTATTGACCAAATCCATTCAAATGACTCCATTTCCCCAATTAGAAATTTCTGAAGCAGCGGCCATAAAAGTTCAGCACTATGAGGCGGATGACAAACCAAAACAGCTGCCAATACTAAACAAAGCCATCATAACTAAGAGGGATCATTATTTTTCCCACTGACCGACCGACAGATGGGGCGGCACCCTGGACTACACCTTGATCAATCTCAACCGTTACACGCAGAAGTTCAAAGCATTTTTCTACTTCAGATACCTAATGAACTAATGCTACCTCACGACTATGGCACAGTTTTGCACACTATCTCATGCTTTTAGTTCATCAAATAGTTCAATCTAGGGCAAACTTTGCTCCCAACTGATTCAACTCATTTGAACCCCTATTGCTGGCAGTGGAAATGACCGGCTGTTTAAATATTTTGTAGAATGAGTATTAATATTTAATGAGTCTATCCATCTATCCCTTCACCATCAGATCCTCATCTCATTTCCCATGCTAAAACCATGCATATTTTAATATCCGATTAGCCCACTGCCATTCACGGCAGAAATTTCAAGATTCTGATTGAGCAATGGAACAAATCTCCTCCTTTGTGAAACGTCTCAGAGTCACCAAGTTGTGTTTCAAAGTGGTTTGTATCATTACATATTTAATGGTCACTCGAACACTGCAAACCTTCAGATTTGTGACATAAGAAAACAAAGCATTTTTTTAAATTATTTTATTTTTTTTAGCAGTTTCAGGAATAATGGATCGAGCAGTTTTGGCAGCTTGTTCCAATGCATTATAATCCAGTTGGAGAAACGAACACATCGCCTAGCTGTAAGTTCTCTACAAAGGAAAAGAAAAACAACAGCACAACAGTCACCGTCCTTGAGCAAACACCAGACAGTGAAGGTTTAGTGTAGTATTACCTACTCTGCAACGTCAACATCCCCTTCCCTGATCAAATTCACAGTGAACACAGTAAATCAAAGTTTCTCGGCTGGAGTCTATGACAGCCCGTCGTATGAAACTGATTAAGGTCAGATCCATGTCAATGCAGTTAATGTGTGAGCGTGCAAATGCTTATCAGGCTTTTCATCTCAAATATAATTAGGCGATCATTCTGCTTGGCTGCCTTACTGTTTTTCTGGAGGGCACGGATGGGCGTCTGCTGACAATTAATCAGATTAGGCTAATTTCCACAATAACGAGGACAGAACACGGTGGAGAAAGTCCCATTGCGTGGCGTGGAGCTGACCAATGAGATGCAAGGACTGATCGGAGAAAGCATTTAAGCAGGTGATTCAAGTTCTGGGGCCTTTTTTCTCATGTCATTAGTCCTTTGTAGCAAAATTGATTTAGTGAGTGGATGTTGTTTCAACTTCAGGCACTTTTATTTTTGATTTTTATTGAAACAAACAGATTTTTTTTAAGGTCGCGTTATATGTACATATTTCATTGCTTTACACTTTCCCCAGATCTTAAAATATTAAAATCTACCAAAAATAGAAATGATTCAATGTAAGATTTTGATCAACTATATAAAGGGTGAATTAAAACATTATACATTTCAGTATTAGTTTTGTGAAATAGCAACTTGTTGGGCCATAATTTCCATCACACCCAAAACTTTTTTTTTCCCAATTAAAGTTTTTTCTTTCTAAATTTAGTTTAATCGAGGACACAGATGTCTCAGTAAAGAGTATGCTTGAGATGAAGAATGAGAAGTGATAAATATTAAGATAAAAGACTTCAAATCAATTACATTATGTTGTTAAATGATGCATTATTATGAATTGTCCAAATATTATTTACATATTTATGTATTACTTATTTATGTGCTTAGATACATAACATTACTAGCTACTAGCTTTAGACATTCACCTTCACAATACAAAACAATAGTGTCATTTTTATCAAAAGAATGGTAGTAAAGTACATTCTTTAAAATGTGGTCCAAAATGACACTGTGGTGGAATTTGTCCAAATTCTTAAAAATAAAAAAGAGACAATTCTCCTGTGGTGTGCTCTTAGTTAAAGAAACACCCAAGCATCAATTACCCCTATTCAGCTCAACTCAAAAGAGATGTTTTTGGGAAGTTAAACATTATTAAGAAAAGCCGACAGCAGGTGTTTGATCAGTGTTTGAACACACACGTCGCCCGAGGACATAAACTTAAAACACACACAGCAGAGGAGTCTCCTTATTCCTCCTCTCCGCTGGACTTTGATCTAATGAAATCGAGAACAACCTCAGCCGTATGTAGTAAGTCTCCCAGAGGGAATGCGAGTCTAAACCGTTACCTCGCAAAGCAAAGGATGTTTCCATCCAATCGATATCACAGACCAGAAAATGCATCAATGCTGTCATCTAATAAGATTTAGCGTAGAGCATTTAGCGTAGAGAACAAGGATGACTGAAGTCCCCTGTGTGGAACGAGCCCCTGCTAGCACTTTGGATGAGTGCTACCTTGGGTCTGGGCATTATCTAACAAACTCTTCAAAAGTCAAGAACAGGTGACTGAAGATATTGATCCAGGCGATACTGAACACATCAAGGCTGGTGCTTTCAAAGGTCGCTCCGAAACAGGCGCAGCACACCCTCCTGACTGTGAAACAACCCCAGAAGGAGAGGACAGGCCTTTGGGATTGAAAGCAACCTTTCAATTAAGCCATGAACTTTTCTGGGCCTGTTTGGGGTTTGGAGAATTACACGCTCAAGGTAATCTTCACATGTTGTGCTAAAATGCGGCACGATGGAGCTGTCTTTCTGTACAAGTGTTGATTTTGTATAGTTTCACATAACATTGGTGGCTAAACAAATGGGGGATGCTATGAATTCTGTGGTAATACACTAATATGAATGACTACATTGACTAAAGCGGATACCTTTTCCTAAGTTTCACAAAAGCGGCAAACAACACTTGTGCTAATCAACATAAATAAACCGCTGTGGTGACTTTCTGTTTGGAGAGAACATATTTCTGTGACAGACAGCAGATGAAACTCACATTGCTACTCCGAAAAACTCGTGCTTGGCTGTGGAAACGACGACATCTGCTTGGCACAGCGCTTTGAGGTAATCTTCCTTACTGGGCATGAAACCCCAGTGCTGGATGTGGTCAACCAACTGTTCTTTGGCTTCTGAAAAGATGTCTATAGTGGGAAGGAACGGAGAAAGGGACAGAGGCCTCAATATCGACGTGTAGTAATTAGCGGAGAGAGGGATGTTTCAAATTTTGGTCATATTTTGCGAGGAGATAAAATAAGCAAGCCCTTCATAAATGTGGACATAAAATGGAGAAGGGCACAAATAATCAATAACGTGATTCTATTAGCAAAATCAAAATAGATTAAAACCGTTTCAATGTGATTGCCTTCCGAGCAATCGTAAACATAATTTCATAACATGGGCAACCTTTACGACCTGTTTATTTCTTTTGGTCCATTGGCTGTTTATGTCCCGATAAAACTTTGCATCTCAATATAAGAGATTGTGTTTCCTGTAAGTCTCGCTTTGGCAGCGCTAGAGGGTGCGGGCACATAAATGAAATGAACACGACACCATAAATACTTAAGACTGTCCAAAAGATATTAAAACATAATTGTCGACTAATGAGGAGTGTATTTTGCCAATGGAAACACTGCCTGTGAGCGATAAACAGACAATCTTTGAACCTAAGAGATGCACTTAACAAATTTGTTTCAAAGTTAAACATGTAATTACATTTGTGCATGACATCAGAGGTGTCAAACAACTAAATCATTCCAAGTAAGGAAGAAAAAACTGGGGAAAAAATGGAAAATGTTGTCTAAAAGAACTTTTATAACACCACAAATGCTTAATTACATCCCCATCCATAATCCATAAAGCACACCATGTACCTGGAACGTCGGTGAAGGTCTCTCCTAGGACAGAAACTTCAAAGCTCAGCTGTCGTTCTTTGAGTTTCAGTAAGGTCTGGAAGAACAGCTGTGGGTCTTTGTCATGTTCCCTTCAGCCAGAAAGACAAAACACTGATTATTTCACAGTTTGGAAAGAATAACATAAATACAAATTAATTAATAGCAGGAAAGTAAAAAAAGGAATTAAAAAATAAAGAGTATAAAATAAAACTCAGTAACCATCATATTAACATTAGCCTTTACACATATAGCATATTTTATTTCATCATGTTTATATTATGCATTAATAAACGAGGAAAATCAACCACACAAGTACAAGACTTTTGATCAATTTAATGCATCCTTGCAGAATTACCCCCCCCCACACACACACACACGAGAGTATCTTTAACTGATAATAATTAGCATTTTTAACTAATCTTTAATTTTGTAACTACAAAATATCCATGCAAAATTTGAAACCAAAAGTCCATTTCTGCTTTTAATTATTTTTTAAATGACCTTCAACTCTTCTGTTTACGTGTGCTCTGATGTTATTGTTGAAATAATAAAAACCATACTGAGAAAAGGTAAAATCTGTGATTTAAGAAAAACTGAAAAATGTCAGTGTTTGACATTTTTATTTCTGATTCCGCTGAAATGTGTAAACAAATGGAAATGCTAATACAATTATTTACATTTGAGGTGCGTGGTAGAAGTTCCTCATGGAATCGCAGCTCGTATACCTTAATTACACATCTGAAGCTGAGGCCACATGTTCTGTCACTGTGATCCAGCCAGGACGCTGATTGCTGGTGTGCTTCCATTAAAGTTCTGAACTCAGCCAAGAGATCTGGTGAGCAGCTTCACAGCGATCACTGGCAACGTTTCATTACCTCAAAAATAGTTCACTCTGAAGTCTAAAGTGTGCCTTTCAAGTCACACTTTACAGGTTCTGAGAAGATTAATGAGGAGTACTTCAAAGAATATGTTTTATTAAATGCTATTTCAATTTTCAATAAGTCTTTCCCACGTAATTACTTCTGAAGTGCACTTCGGACCGCTCCACTGCGAGTCCCCAACCTGGATGCCATCCGAACTTAGCCCCGCCCACAACATTTGAGGTCTGTAGGACTTGATCTGTTGTGGAGCAAGTATGCCCGAACCAAAACTGTTTGGACCAATCAAATTGTCAGGCCTGACGTTATACGATGGTGGACAGCTGATCAACAGTAACGTAATCATCCACGTCACCAAATAGCGCTTGGGTTGAATTTGTTTACAACAAAGAATGGCTGCCGTTGGAGACTTGAGATGTGTAGATTCAGCCATGGCATCTGTTACAGAAGATGTAGACCGCTCATTCATTTTAAAAGAGGAACAGAGAACCGCGATCAAGGCATTTGCCGATCGGAACGATGTTTTTGCCGTCCTTCCGACGCGATTCAACATACGTCACTTACTCCGTTGCTCTGATTAGTTGTAGGTCTATCCAATTGAGTGCAGAGGTTTTTTCTTTCCTGGTTCGGTTGAAACACGCCCAATGGAGCGGTATCAGACTCACATTCTGACTTGAATCTGAGTATGACGAATCAGGCTAGCGAATTAATGTGGCCAAACATACAGAAAGCACATCTGACGAAGAAGCTTCTCTCCGAATGCAACGACCCTCGGTGAAATGGTTTGAAATCCTTCTTTCTGGCCTGAAGTCTTTTCAAAACCCTGAGAGTGGAATGGTGATCCATGCGGCTCATCCTCTTGATAAAGCAGAGGTACGTTACCGAACAAGGGCCTTACAGAGCTCATACATGTTGCACAAAAGAGGCTTTGACAAATCTCTGAGCTCGTCAGCACTGTCGTTCGGTATACTATCTGGCAAAGAGCTCTCTTCACAAAAATGACGACGTTGAAGGTCAAAAACAATTACCGGGGCAGAAGCGCTTTGACAAAAGACACCTCCCACTTGGGTGGAATCTCCTTAGATGAGGTATTAGTGAGGGCTTATTTCCTCTCATTTCCGGTTCTTTTATGTTGCCTTTTCCCTCTTGGCTTGACGTTGATTCCCTCATTAATTTTGCAGCCTCTTTGATTCGCTACATTGTGGATGTGATTGCTACCTCCTCCGGACTAAGACTGGTTGACCTGCGGGGAGGTGACATGGCGACTGCAGGGATGCCTATTACCCGGCCTGTCAGTCTAGTAACTAAAACAGCCTTCACGAGGGCCATGATGCTTTATTTCCTACTGACAGCATAGCGGAGGGTTAATTAATATGTCAGTTATGTTATGCAGGGATTGCTGGGGCTCAACGTGCCTCTCGCACTAAAACTGGAAGAGTGGAGACCCGCACAAACACAAGTTCACTAAAATACACTTGCGGCGGCTGCTGGCCTGTGACGTCTGATCTGGGCAGATTACTAAACGTACATCGCAAGCATATCAGCGATTAATTATTAGAAACTGTCAACGAGTTACACTTAAGGGAATTTTTTAAATGCAGATGTTGATGATAGGTGGCAAATATGGATGACCCAAATAAGGTTTGAGGTGGAGATTGTACTGCAAGTATGGACAAACACTGCAACTTTCTAAGCAGTATTCATAATAAATACTTGTATATAGTTTATTTTGATATTATAAACTTCAATTAAATAATTAATTAAACAAATGTTATACAATCACACACATATTTATTAATTTATTTATTTTTTATGGGGGCTTAAGGCAATGATTTTTATACTGTACAAACTGTAATCTATCCCCTTATCCAACTCATCACAGAAAACTTGAAAAAGCTGTCACGGGGACCAAAAAATGTCCCCACAGGGACTTTTTGAATACTGCCATCTTTGTTGGTACATTTTATCCCTTTACGTAGGGTTTATAAACACCACACACACACACTTATTTTTTTGTAGCTCTTGATCAATTTAATGCACCCTTGCTAAATAACTTACAACAACAACAAAACATGTTACTGACCCCAAACTTTTAAACAGTAGTGTAAATGCCCACATGTGTGTCTGTGTGTTACTTCCCAAAACTAAAATAGATTTTTTTTCTTGCCCTTTGACCTTAGAGTGCAATGATACAGAAACCAAATAAAACAAATAGAAAAAAAAGGGTTCTGCAGGGACCTGGCGAATCCTCATTAGCAGTCATCCGGTACCACTTAAAAGAATATGATCCTCTCATTTAGACAGCTATGATTAAATATTCCCCTTTAAGTCGCACCCATGAGGTGCATGTTTTAAAATTCAAACTCTATTTACTGCAAAAGCATGACGTTAAAGGATTCAAATCAGAAGGAAGCGAAAGGGCTAATTAATGGGGCTCTTGAAAGCCCAGGATTCAGTTATCTGGGGATTGATTAGGGTCAGCTGAAAATAGCGGAAGCAAAGACTCCGGTGAAACAAGACAAAACAAACCATGACCGTGTCGATGGTTCTCACTGTTCCTCCACAGGGAGGGGTTCGCAGCGGGGTGCTAATAAGGGGGTAACTATACACGAATGCTTGTGAAAATGTACGCGCTGACGTCTTTCGATAATATGTTTACTCTCAGTAAATGATTTCTTTTCCACTTCTCTACTATTACGTGACTCTGAATCATTAGTTTTAATTGTGTGCAAACATCAAAAGTCAAATATCGTCTGGAATTCTGCCTTCGCTCGCAAGTCGGCTTTAAATCCTTTGTGCCGTTTTCAAAACTCCAACATATCATGTCTTTCCAAGCGCCATCCCTCTCTAATGGGGGTCTCTGCAGAACGGCTCTGGCGGTGAGCAGGGCGCAGGAGGAATTGTGGAACCAGCCACGATCCATGCCAGCACAGTGTGGTGATGAGTCAGTGCCCGTGTCTTTTTTACTTGGTCATTAGTGCCCGCTGCACAGTCTGCGAAGAACGAGAGATACACAAATATGTCTGGATTTCAAGACAGGCCACAGAAGAAAAGGAAAAAACAAAACAAAACAAAAAAAACATTGCGTAGTTGCCAGCAGAGAGTGATCGCCTAAAATACAAAGGTCCTGCGGAGGGAAAGCCCATGTGACGATGGTATACTTTTATTTTTTTATTTATTTTATTTTTTTGGTCACCGTGAAAAACAAGGTTACCCTCTTAGGTAAATGGGCTTTTTTTCAGGAGCAAATTTAAGCCCTCATCACATGCACCTGCAAACAGCTGCCCTCTCTGACCATACGCCCCAGTCAGCGCCTGCAATAAGACAGTCCTGTAATCCAACGGATGAAGACCTATCCAGGCCACATGGAGATTAACAATCTGCAACCAGTGATGATGACAAAAAGAGAGGCTGGAAAAAGGATGAAATGGGACACACTGTCAAAGATAATCCAAGCCCCTTCTTATTTTCCAGCAGCTCTCGCCCTGTGTAAATCCCAATTTAACTCGGACCAAAGCCAACGTTTACGAGGCACGGATGTTAACAGCGCTAATCCATCTGTGTTTTGCTCAGTTTTGAAGAGATTACACAATGAACTCTTTTGTTACTGATACAAGAGTAGGTGAATGACAGATACATAACACAAACAAACATTGCAAAATCCCTGTGCCAGCATCAAACTTCGACACCGGTGGTCTTTTCGGTTGTTAATCTGATTTATGGGTGTTTTTTGGTAAGGAAACATATCATCACTGCCAAGAGATGAGCAAAGAGTCATGGGAGAAATATGTGGCTTGAGCAACAGTTTCTTTTTTTTTTTCTCTCAGCCCATGGCAGATGAGGTAGAGATACAATGCTGTTTGGTTTTCACTCATGCCAAGAAGAGGTCTAAAATATGGGGAGTGGAAGATATTTAAACTTCAACAAAAACCACAAAGCAATCCTGCGGGCAATAAAATATTTTCTCATCCCTCCCCCATCAGTCCCTGTGAACAAAACTCAATGGCACAGACGTTCCCTTCTGTTGTCGTTTCTGCAATTGAGGTTCTGTTCATACAAACTTTAAACAAAGAAATTGAAAGGAATCAAACACCGATGGCACTGATAATGTTCTAACGCCAAGACTGATCTTGAAAACAATGAGATAATGCTGAAACATATTACACAACCATCGAGGGGGTCGGAGGACACATTACATGCTTAGAACTGCAGAACCAGTGGTCTATCTATGCATGTTATACCAAAACAAGCATGTTATCCATTTTCCATGCCTCTGCCGTACTGTCAAACAATTCCCAGGACAATCCAAAGCAAATAACTCACAGAATGGCAGTAGTATGCAGGTTAATGTTTGAAGTCTGCTGAGAAACAAGGTCTTCGAATTATATTTCTATGAGACTTCTTTGTTTAGTGGGAACAGCGAAAGCTAAAAGCTATTATTTCAACATGAAAATGCTCAATAATCTTCTAGAATTTTTCAACTCTGCAGTTTCCACAATTCTATGAAATAAGGGTGTCAGCACTTTCATGTACCATGGGTTTGATTTTTATGACAACAGGATTTTCTTTTAAACGAATGCCATGCTGTTATTTAATCTACTTATCAAATGCCTTATGCCTAACATTTTATTGTTGTACCCTTGCCTCAGAGAGAAGATCGTGAAATAAATATTTAAAATATGATTACAAAGAAAGATAGTGAATGCATGTGAAAATGCATTTCATTAAATTCACAAAAGTTTCAAATACATACTAATTGTGTGTATTTAAGTAATGTTAGATATGAAATTAGCCTTGAATAAACTAATATTCATCAATTTTATTTTGTTTGTATTGTGATTTAACCACTTAACGTTATCAAACACAAATGATGTATGAGTATTTTACTAAATGATATATATTTTGCAAGCAAGTCCACAAGATAAAAAGTGCCCAAAGTTGAAGAAACATTTTTACAATGCATTGACATTATAATTCGAAATAATCAGTCAATGTTGAAAAATAATAAGTGAAATATTAAATGTATTTTATATATAAATAAATAGTTGCATGTTAAATAAGCTCTTGATGAATAAATCATTCTAATATTTTCATGAACGTCTTACCAGCGATGTGGCCAGACTATGTGGAGTGGCCGAAGTTTCCCTCTCTCATCATCATCATCATCATCATCATACGTGCAGGACACTGGCTCATTCTCCAACGGCTCCTGATGGGGTGTGACACTCGTGGGCTTCAAGGACCGTTGTGGCCCCGCCACACAGAGAATCTTCTCAGGTAACTCAGAGTCTATCGTGAGGTCTGGACAACTGCTGGAAACAAGTTTATTATAAGGTCATTAGTTAAGCCCACATCATTTCCTCGAGAAATAAGTCTTAGCCATTTTAATGCACAAACAGCCTTCAGTGCTACAGTGTTACCTTGGACCTGAGGTTTGACCGTGGCTTTGAGCAGCCTGAGCGTGGATATCATCACACCGCACTGAATGCCTGAGACGTTTGTGAGCAGGAAGGAATCTGAGGACGAAAGAGGAAAAGTCCTATAAAACAACATTAGAGAAACTATGAAAAAAAAAAAAAACTATTTAAAAAAAGAAGAAAGAAAAAACACAGTACAACTGTAAACACATTCCTGATTCAAACATGTTTTTCTCAAACGTTCACTGATTTCTATAATGAAAAACAACATAAGGAGCAAATAATTCATATGCTACACCAGTCAGAACATTACATGTTTGAGCAAAATAAACAAAGAAGGTAACTAAAACCACATTTTAAAAAAGAAAAAAAAGGGCCCTCATGTGGCATTTCTCTCTCCCCGACCTTAAAATATGTCAAGCGCACAGCCGGACTGATGTATTCTGCAACCACGATGATTATTACAAGTTAAAGAAGTTAAAACAAGTCACATTTTCACGTAATTCTCTGCCAAAAGCAATCCATAAAATGCAGAAAGCACTTTCCCCGTTCTCTGCGACTGCACAGCCCGTGCGCTGCCTCAATGGCACCACGAGTCCTAATTGTAGGTTGTGTGATGGACGCGGGCCAATTAGCTGCTTGAGATCGAGATTCCCCCATGCTTACCGATGCTCTATTATTTTTTGCAGTGGAGCAAAACCGAAGGCGGTGTTAAAATCCAAAAAAGAAACAACCTTGTACCGCTTTATAAAAATGACAGATATATGACACTATACTTTTAGTCCAGATTGAATGAGTACAAAACATTTACAAATGCCATTCATGATGCAACATAATCTTCCAAAGATTAATGAGCAGATCACTAACAGCAAACACTTGTCTGCTGATGAAAGCTTCCATTACAGCTACAGTAGACGATTGTTCCTTTTAAAGCGATGTAACATTGTTACTCTGCAACAAGGCATATTTGGGAAGGAAAAAATAAATAAAATAAGTTTAAATTGGCTTGAATAAAGAGGATGTCCTAAGTGGCACTTATATATGTATTTTAGTGAGCCAAAGTCTCTGTGGTGGAGGGAAGCAATACAACATGACAAACTACTTTAGCACGACTTCCCACAATATGTTTATAATATATGTGGATTCTTCCAAGTGCTGGAGAACTCATCGACTTCAAAACAAAAGGGGCTGTAAATGCAGTCGAGTGTAAAGAGAGTTTCTCTCTGAGTTACATGCAGATGGCTGCCTCGACTCACCACAATGTTGGGTGTATTTCTACCGCCCACTTTTTCCAAGTTAGTTGTGTACTGGTCATAAACAATTATGCGAGAAGAGAAAGCAGCACTTTATTTACCTTTTCTCATTGGTTCTTTATTTATTCAACTGTATTGAAAGCGTTGCCTGGTACAGGACACAATCGTGAATGTGTTTGTGGATTTTGACCGCACTTTCATCTAGATCAAATCAAGTTCTGGAAGCTTACAGATAGGTAATTTGTGATCTGAATGGAAGAACCTTCAAAGAAAGCTGTTAAAGTCACAGAATAAATGTCCACAGAGCATTCACTATTAGCTCTTTTAAAGTTGTCGTTTCAGATGCAATGCTCTATTTCCCTTTCCATCTCACTAAATATGCATTCAGCAGCGATCAATGGCCATCCAAATATGAAACGGTGTCATTATTATTCTCCCAACGCCCCTGAGAAAGACAGAGTATCAATGAGAGCAGTCACTCAACAGTTCACCTCCATTAGATTAGCCATTGATAAAAGTGCCAGGGAAGAGTTTCAATGGATGAATAAACTAACAGATGTGGACAGGAGAGCCAGGCTACATAAAGCTGCACTAAAGAGATGACAGCAAGGTGGTTGTGGCAAGGTATGAGGGATGGAGCTGCCTTGCGAGCTGGGAGGAAAATTTCATTTCGAGGGCCATTTTGAAAATTACACGAGGAGGTTTTGACTAGGCAATAAAAACGCAGCCGTGTCCACTGACAGGAGAGGGAGAATGCCACCAATTAGCTTATTTATAAATCAGGCGCAATTTCAGAGATGACTTTTACCTTGCGTTTGATTAAATGTGAAAGGATGGTTGGGGAAAAGAGGGAGGAAAGAAAATCAAAGTCAAAAATCATTTCATCTAATTTCCTTTATTGGCAATAATCACAAGCGGTCTCTTTTTCCCAGGCTAATGAAAAATTCCATTGATCTTGAGGTTGGCCGTTGTGACGGCTTAGAAGCGGAGAGAGCTACGTGCACGAGAACTTTCTCCGGCAGTTCGGGCAGTTCTTCTGGGTGACTCAGGACAGCTAAAAGTAACTCGGGTCATTATATGTTAAGCTCAATTGTAGCATAATGTTGATTAATACCAAAATTAAAAAAAAAAGAATGATAAAAATGTTAGGATGATAATAAGGCACTTACAATCAAAGTACACATGGCCCACAGGGTATAAAACTCCAAATATTTTTGTTAAAGCACTTACATGTATGAACTGAATTGTAGAGACAATGACTTTCTTTTAGAGCTGTTGTACAACAGCTTTAGTTACTTAGAAAACTGGCTTTACTGGCATTAAAGTATTTCCTATAAATTTACACACATGAAAACATTCATTTTTGAAAAAGAAGAAATAATGTTTTTATTCAGCAAGGATGCATTAAAATGATCAAAACCGACAGAATAAATTTATAATTGTTACAAAAAATATTTACTATTATCGATGCCATTGATTATAATAAGAAATGTTCTTTAGCAGCACAGACTTAAGTAATGATGAATAAATCACACTTTTTTATTCAAACAGAAAACATTTGTTTTAAATTGTATTATTTGCAAATTGTAAATTTGCATTGTTTTTACAGCATATCTTGTCAAAAGAAAAAAAAAAAGCATCCTCCTTATAGTAAACCTTACAGGCCCCAAAACTTTTGAATTGCAGTGTACAATATTCAGGTTTTGTGGTTATAAACGTATGTGATCAACCCCATTCATGATGCTTCACCCGTGATGTTTTTTTTTTTTTTTCAAAAAAAAAAAAAGAGTCAAAATTATTTTTTTGTGGTAACAGACATCATGCCCAAATAGACACACTGTCAATTTAGCTTAACTTGTATTAAACCTGAAACATCCCTATAACACTCTCTGCCCACTGAGCGAAAGTGAACAATCACGCAAAGGTTTAATGCGGCCAAGTGTGTCATTTTGAAAGCACCGTGGCCAGCATTAGTCTCATCAGTGTGGGTGCCCTGTAGGGTGGCTTGACAGAGGTCTGGTATGATGGGCACAGGAGACCTGAAGAGAGCCTCTGAGATGTGGACAGAGAAGGTCATTACTGCACATTAACATCTACATTCATTATTACCAACTGACCTCGTAGTCAAACGCCAAAGTTCCTGTCCCAACTGCGGCACACATCCTGGACTTTAGTCTACTCTACGTGACACTGAGAATGAAAATATCATACCTCTGAGGACGTTGGGATGAGGACTCCAAATTTTAATGACAAAGACTGACATGCAGACAGCACCGCTAAAGTAGGTCACAGGAGGTAACCAAACAGAAGGCTACCAAACAGAAGGCTACTAAAGGGTTTCCAGCGACACTACAGACTTGCCCCATTTCCATTTAACGCAGATGACGGATATGATCGCATCGGGTTGTGGAATGCTTTAGCAATGACAGACTTTCCGTATTATGTAATGTACATATGGCTTACCAAATCTGACATGGCTTGTGCAGTTGTGTCAAAATCTGCCCTTTCTATGACATCTGTCATGTGAAACAGACGAATAACAGCATGATCACTTCAAACAAAACCTCCACGTCTCAGTCCCTTACTAGCACATAGCTGTCATCAGTTGTTAGATGTTAACAGTGGCAATGGAAGTAGATATTTGTTTGCTTAATGGAAGACAGCAGATTGAAATGAGTTTAAAAGGATAAGAAAGTTTGTGTAAAGGTGTTGGTGTTACCATAGAGACAAAACAGTAAGCAAAAATGCCCAGTTCTGTTCCAGTTACACATGGAACATGAGCAGTGTTTCACTGTCTGTACTTTGCTTACATGCTCTCTTCTTTTTGTGAACGTGCTCAGCAGGTGTAAGCAGGATGAAAACGTCTCCTCTGTATCGAAACGAGAACTCAGGTATTTGTTTTCAAGACAACAGTTAAACTCCGAAAGACATTTTTAATTAAGCCCTTGCTGGGCACTGTGCAAAAGAAAGTGACCAACTGAATCTAACTTCAGTCTTTTCACAACACAAGGCTGTTAGCAAGATATACATGTGGTGGTCACTTCAAACTAGAAAGCTCAAACAGAGGTTCGGAATCAATTTTTTTGAGGGAACTGCAAGAGGATTGGCAAGTTGATGAAAAGCTAATAATTAATTACATCAAATGTAAAATTTGAAGAAAATAAATGGGGGTGCCTGATAATCATATAGTTTAGTGCTGCAAACTAATCAAATAACTGTATAGTCTGATGCGCTATGTGTTTTAAAGCGAAGCCCAGCACCTGAGCAGCTTGTGATCCAGTGAATTCAGCATCTGAGAGCTTTTTGATTCACTATTCAATTTCTAATTATTATTAAAATATGAACATTATAAATACACTTTGATTGGGTTTCTAAAATGGTCTAAGGTCTTTTGAGGTCTGAGACTAGAAAACTCATAAGAGCTAAGAGCAAAGAGCAAACATTCCCTAAGAGCAAACAATCAAAGATGACACATTTTGACTTGTGTTTTACAAATACCTGCATGTCCTGATTACATCATGGCAAAACCTATGGCCACAAGCCAGCTGTTTGGGACAAATCTCTGAAGCCAGGGGCTTTATTCTTGATTCATTCCTATTTATCACGGTTCGCTCCTAGCACTTGAAAGCACCATATGGACTCAATTGTGGTTCGTTCCTGGCACACGTGATCTGGAGATCAGACGCATGCCATACCTTCGGGCTTTACCATTGGATTATTTTCACAGGGCACATACTGAAGAGTCTCCGTTCCACAAGGCTAGAGATCCCTTTTGAAAATGTCCTCAAAGCACGAGGTGGTGGAATCCGATGTCAGAGAAACAAATGAAAAAAGGTGCCCGCCAGATGTTTCACCGACAAGATTAAACGCTCAGCGATTTGATTAAGAAAGCCCATCTCCTCATCACCCCATCCTGCCCACATTAAGGCTTAAGAGCAATCAAAAAAGAGAGTGCAACAGGATGAGTAGCAAGGCGCATGAGGATTTGGAGCTCGGGTGCCAAGTGATGAGTTTCTGACCGCTGGTGGCTACCGACTCCAAGTGAGTACAGTGATAATCAAGGCCTCCACGGGGACCTGAGCGAGTACGAAAAGCAGGATTAGCAGAGGTTCAACATCAGCAGATCCATCGCAGCTTTATCTCAAAAGCAGCTTTTAGATATTCGTATTTACAAAACATGCTTGCAAATTTTCCAATACATTGGAATAGTTTCCCAAGCCACCCAGGGACAACTCGACAACTCAATGTTATACACACATTTGTACAAAAACACACCACTCGCTTCAATTAAATAATGTGACCCACACAACTATGAAGTCGTGGCACTGCTTTATGTAACAAGGTAATCGGCGTCTTTGATGCGACTTTATTACTTCGATATGGGACCAAGGCGCATAATTTCCACTGCGCTGTTCCCTTTGAACCGTTCTGAGACACTCTCTACAGCAGGATATCCTGCCATCTGCTTCAGTAACAGAATCGCTCCGCCAGTCAGTCATTGGCGGCAGGCCGCCTTACAGAGAGTCACATCCATGCCTTTGAACTGCTTTTTAAAAAGCAGCCAAATACCCTCTTTTCCCCACCAACTTTGAAAAGTAGCTTCAGTTATCTGTACTGAGTTAAATGGGCTAATGAAAACCTGGTCCTCCTGACAATGCGAGTCTAGCGAGAGATTCCTGTGATGGATTTTCCCCTCAATGAGCTTGATAGCACTGTGGTCCCCGTATTAGGAGGCACTGTCATTGTTTTAGATCACAGCATTGGGATCAATACAGCGCTGGCCATCAATCTTAGCATTCCGATCGGGTGCGTGGAACTTTCTGCAAACATCTGATGCCAGTTAAGTGCTATGGAAACCAAATTCACTCTTCTACTCTGCCAGAGTGGAGAACAATGGAAATCAGAGCAGCATTGCATTCGAGTCCTTCCAGGAGTGTCTTTGTGATGTGGCGGCTCTTTGGGGCTGAAACTCTTGAAAGGACACCTGATTGTCATGTGACTTTATGCAAACATGCCCAGTTGGGCTGTTGTGTTTTAATACAAAGACCGGCCTTTAATAGCGGCCACCAGCGTTGTGGATTTCAGTGATTGATGATGTGGTATGGCCCCGCTCAGCTGGGCTCCTGCTCACTAGGGTCAATCGCGATTGAATTACGGCTAAACACAAAAAGCCAATTAATAAGTGAGGTCTGATGAAGTTGATCCAAAGGACACTGCGAGGGAATAGAAGCCTTTAAAGTGGAGATTTCTTTGGATTGCTACATTCAATGAGATATTACAAAAGATGTTTTCATTCTGAGGTTACTTTTACCTTGTTTATTTTTCTCCATCTTTCTCCACTAAATGGGGATGGTGACTGTGGGCTAACCCTGTACTTTATTTTCTTTACAGGGAGTTTCCTCATACTAACCTTTGTGGGCTGTCCTCTCGCGACTATATCGTACGTTTTACATCAGTATTCTTGTCATCTTTCAGTGTTTCTTTTGTTTTAACAGCATCTGTTGAGAATATGGTATGGCAGTAGAGCCAATATTTTCATAATTATGAAAATTTTACTTCTTTTTTTGTTTCTTTTGACAGAAAAAAGAGCAAAAGAAATAAGAAATATGCATCACACAAACAAGGGACCAACAGGAGCCCACCTGTGAGATATTTCATATCAAATACTCTGTTTCTTCTCTTGTTTGTCTCTGGGAATATTTTAAATTTTTTAAAAGGATTGGACAAAGTTGGTTGCTGAGAAAAGAACCCAGGGCATGTTGACGGATGGCCGGCCATGCATATAATCGTTTCCTTACACTCTGTGAGTTTGCTTTGGAAGGGGCGAATTACCATCTGAAAATGAGCTGAGAAACACTGTAGGCGAGAGCCCTGCGTCATCAGTGTCAGCTTACTTACAGCGTCTCTTAGCCATGATACGGACACACACACTTTTTGCAAAAATACACACACACTAGTGTGGACCAACATTACTAATGTCATCTTAACCCACATTTTACACACAGAGAAAATTTGTCATCCAACCAAGCGTTGGGGCACATCCATCCCCTCATAGAAACAAAACACAAACAACATAGTAAACAAGTAGACATACAAACAACACCGATAGCGCTCTTTATTTGTACATGCTATTAGAGGTATAACATTTCTCAGTAAAAAAAAACAACAAAATTCTAACTTTAATCCTATAACTTGCAATGTGGTTAATCTCAAATTTGACGCAGCATCTAACAGCACGTAAAACAGACCGCTAATGTATGGTTCTGTCGATGGATACACTCTGGACAGATATGTTTATGTGAAACGCATGCAATGAACTGTTAGTATGTAGATCTATTGCTGACATCACAGTTCCAAACCATACTAAAACCATACTAAATTTGAATTACACCCCGGCCCTATAATATATATTGCCTGATTCATTGAAAGAATAACGCAAATCAGATAAGAGCAAAAACGTGCTCACCAAGCTGTGCTAAACAGTTTCTTATATTTTATTTATTTCAAACTGAGGTAATACCATATTATTATTTATTTAATTTGGGGGATAAGGTGCATTCTATAATAAGCATAATTAACACATAAAGGAGGAGTGTCTGTGCTTAAAAACATTACACAAATTTTTATATTCAAGATATATTTAGCATCCGGTCAAATTGGATTGTGAATCGTTAATAAATAAAATAAAGGAAAGACACTAAAAATATATCATGTACAAAAGTGACTCAGCTCTTCGCTATTTCCACTCAAACTGTTTTCATCAATACAGTATTTTTCATTCCGTTCGCATATATAAAACACAAAAGTATTTTCCGTAACAAAATGGAGAGTTAAGTTATCAATATAGGTGCATTTAAAAAAGAAATACAGCAAAGCAAACACAGCTGTTTTAGTGATGACAAACACTGAAACGTGACCTCAGTAGTCTGGCTCTTCTAAATCACGAAAAACAAACTTGAAAACACAAAGCGGCTGGATATTTCTTTTAAGTGTGCATTAAAAATCTTGATTTTGTCAACAAAGAACTGACTAATGCATCAAAATGCATCAAAAAGATAATGGAAAACATGCCTCGCTCAGACCTGAAGATAAACATTTCAGATATACAGAATGAAAGAACAAAGAGAAGGCAGAAAAGTAATGGGCTGCAAACATATAAAACAGAAAGATTTAATAAAAATATATGACATGGCACATTTATGCTGAGCTAACACATATAGAACACATGAGATTCAGATTCAAATTAATAACACTTTTATAATATTGGGTGTTTGTGAGTACATACAATAAATAATATTTTATTTATGATTTAAATATCTAATTATATTTCATATAGTAATATATTCTAGTGATATATTTATTTTATAACCGATATACTGTATATATGTATATATATGT
The DNA here is from genome assembly GCA_027497675.1 of Cyprinella lutrensis. Lineage (NCBI taxonomy): Eukaryota > Metazoa > Chordata > Actinopteri > Cypriniformes > Leuciscidae > Cyprinella > Cyprinella lutrensis. The sequence continues at coordinate 16,575,264 of JAOTRC010000043.1, forward strand.
TTTTCTA
>JAOTRC010000043.1:16590933-16607324 GCA_027497675.1 Cyprinella lutrensis
GCCAGGTTTTACTGTACTTGCATATATAGCTTGTCTCAATAGTTATTGTCAGTAGTCAGCTTTAATGAGTGACTGATATTTCAATAACTGTCATAAATGTCCTAGGCATTTTATTTACTTGTGTGTGTTTAATGCAGAGGCTTACAACAGTCCCTTTAGATATCATCTGAATGAAAAACCACATAAAAAGAACAACTACAGATACAGTATCAGACCAGATCAATTACACTTGTAATACACTTCTATTATAATTAGCATATTATTTAGCATATTATTTCATATAAAGTATCCCAAATATCACCATTCAGTGTCAGAACATATACACATTTAAGTGGTTTTACCACTCATGCATGATCCATTTATTTATTTATAAGTTACCCTATCAAAATTTGGACAGCAGAGAAAATTTGTTTTGCCAAAAATAAATAAATAAATAAATAAAAAATTGCAGCTTATGTATAAGTACTATGTGGTTCAATTTGATAGGGCAATTTATATACAGTAACCTTAGCTTCTAAAATGAAATGGACTGTACATCCCTGCAGGGAGAAAAGTGTCTTGAATAGTTCCTTGAAAATTAAACTTGAGATGAGTATGAGAGTTGAGAAAATTAGCAAGGTCATGGTTAATGGAACTCCATAGAGTTCCAACATTGAGACTTCACAGCCAGTTTGGCAGCCTGCAGCTGATGTTAATTTAGCGCAACCCAACATCATTCAACTTCAAAGAGACTAATAGAAGGCTATCATACTGTGAGGGACTTTGATAAGGTGGATTATATTGCTATGTGTAATCCACATCAAAAGGTAAAGGTTCCAGTAATTAATTAAATGATAGCACAGAAAATGATACTGGGGAATATTATAGTCTGATCTTTTTTCTCCAATTTATGGAGGTGATTTATATATCGATGACACTCCTTATTACTTGCACAATAAGGCACACACCTACGTACATGCTCTCTCTCTCTCTCTCTCTCTCACACACAAACACACACGCACACACACACACACACACACATTATATAAAAGATACTAAATTGCCAACTATTTGAACACATTTTTTTTTTCTTGGCAAATGGGAATGGTTATTTTGTATTTAAAGTAATGTTAAATGGACTGCATTTATATAGCGCTTTCACAAACCCAATGGCCACCAAAGCACCATTCATACACCGACGGCGGTGTCAGCCATACAAGGCACCATCCAGCTCGTCGGGAGCAGCAGGGGTTGGGCGTCTTGCTCATGGACACCTCGATACTTGGCCAGGTGGAACCAGGGATTGAACCACACACCTCCAGGTTTGTAGTTAACCTAACGAACCACTGAGCCACTGCCGCCCCGATAACTTACTGTAAATGTGTCGATATCTGACAATTTGTGAGGAAATGTAAGTGAGTCGTTAAGTGAGATGTTACACAGGCTTTCAAAATTAAATTGGGCTACATTTATTCGAGCAAGGTCATTTTCAAGAAAAATTACAAATTAAAAATTAAATTATACTTCAACAGACATTTCAAAGAATCCCAACAACCACATCCCCCCTCCCCCCTCATTCTTTAGCTAAAAAAAGGGAAAAGGGAAAAACAAATAAGATGAATAAAGTGGAATTTTTTTTCTTCCTTTCAGTCAAAAATACAGTGTTTTCACAATATTGTATCAAAAGTTCCCAAATTGTAGATTCTCCTTCATCAGGTAAGTGTAGTAAGAGCAATTCACAGCAATCGCTCCAGATACAATAAATGCTCTCTTTACGTAAAATTTGCTCCACTTGTAAGGATCCTTATTTACTAAAATATATCTATATCAAGGAACTATAATACTGTACACTACAGTATGAAATAAATATAATTAGGAAATATAAAATGAGTCACATAAATAAAATGGTAGTTTAAAATAAAAATGAACTTTGTATTGAACGAAACAAAACAAACCAAGATAATACTGACAGATGATCTTAAAAAAATACAGAAAATTGCACAAACAATATGTAAACTAAACAACTGCAGTCTAATACTAATACTGACGTAGGTATTTCAAATGACAAGGTGAAATATTTTCATTTAATACTAAAGCAGGTGCAAAGAGAACACTAGTTGACTTCGCTTTATACTGTACAAGGATGGCACTTGCAGAAAACACAGGTGAAAGGGTTTGCATATAAGGCTTTTCTCGAACGAAAAAAAAAAACAACAACACAGGGGTTCTGACGTCACCTCATACAATGAGCCTTCGTCATTACAGTTACCCAGACTCTTTCCATCCACCCCTGGCCAACTTTAAGACTTTGTACGTTTAAGAATCATGTAGATATTATTTATTTAAAGTCGCTTCCTAAAAAGCCATGGTGAGATGCCAAAACTTGAATAGCTGGTCAGGAAAAGAAAGGTAAAACCAAGGGTATCACAGTAAGTGATAGACGAAATATAACACTTACACACCACTGCGTCTTCAAGCGCAGTATAAGTACATATAGGCAATGCTTTTTTACCTAAGTGTTTTTTGTTCATTTTATTTTTGTTTTTTGTTTTTACTTTTTTCTAATGCTTTTTTTTTTCAGAGTGCAATTTCCAGGCTTGTGCTACGACCACAATGAAACACAGGAGTTATATGGAAATCAGCACCACACAGCTTTCTGGCTGAAACCTCTGTACATTTAAAAAAATCTTTCTTTAAATTTTATTCTGACAATCGTTATCACTTGTATTTTTGCATAATATGGATTCCTTCATGTTCCAACTTAGTTTCTGATGCCTGATTATGAAGTTCCACTCTTTATTTCAATGAGTGCAAGCCTCAGGCGCACGTTCAGATAACCAAGACGTGGCAGTGTGGTACAAATGTGAATCTGGCTCAAAGTCCCTCCAAAAGGGGCGGAAGAAGGGCACGATGCAAGCTTGAGGGAAAAAGAAAACAAGAAGCTTATTCCGAAATGCAGTAGTTAATCAGCATCCTCATTCTCGCAGTCAGGATTTCTTTTGCTCGCTAATTTCCCCTCTTCCGAGCTCTCGTCCTCTGTCCCTCCCATTACTTTTCTCTCTTTCTCATCTTTTGCTGTCCCTTCGGGGCTCTGAGTTTCAAATCTCCGCCCCTCTCCCTCCATTTCCTCTTCCTCCACCAACCCTGTCTCTTGCCTGTCAGTCACTTCCGGATACGCCTCCTCTGCCTCCCTGGCCCGACCCTCAGTGCCGTCTCTCAAGATGGTGTTTTCTCGTGTGATGTCCTCCATCTGGTCCTCTGGATCCGAAAAGCCCAGGGGCCCGAGGCCTTGAAGGTAAGCCTGACGCATTAGGAGCTCCGTGGGCTCCAGGGGTCCGCCGTTGTCATGGCTATCTTGTTTGGCGGCCTCACGCTCCTCCGCCTCCCGTTTGCAGTAGGAATATCGGTGGTTCATGTGCTGCGAGTAAGAGCCGGAGTGGGAAAAGCGCTTGCCACATTTGTCACACTGGTAGGGCTTCTCGCCCGAGTGTAGACGTGAGTGCTCGATGAGGTGGTGCTTGTGTTTGAAGGCCTTTTTGCAAATCTGGCACTGGTGAGGCCGCTTTCCTGCAGAGACACAAAGAGAGAGGAGCCAACAGGTTAGCAGAGCATCCATAAAATCTTAAAAGCTATAAAAACTATTTGAAAATCCTCTCTTTGGAGGTTGCACAAACTTGTATCAAATATATTGTTTGCATTACAGTCAAATGTAAGGTAAAACATTACAATTTAGTAAGAAACATATCCTTGAAGAAACCACACAAATCCCTCCTTCCTAACTTGTACCGCATGATGAATTCTACAAAGAAAACTCTTGTTTGGGATTAGTTTGGGTCAAAAACTGAAAGAAAAAAAAAAGTTCTGACTAAAAAGCCCTTCATTTCAAACAGCGACAAACCCCACCAGGTTTTATTTTAGATGTTACCAAAAACAGTGCAAGGAGGTGAGGGGGAAGCCACAGTCCTGTGGTGCTATTCTGAGGTTGTCTGTGACTGTTCTGAACGCAGCCAAGAAGATCAGGTGATTATCACTCCATGCCACGCAAGGTGAAAGTGAGGCAGTCAGCATCCCTCACAGTTTATGACATCATGACTTGGGATTGAAAATGCTTAGATAAGACATACATTTGTCTCGTGATGCCTTGTGTAATATAAACGCCAAACAGTTCACCTCCCGCACACCTTCCTCTTTCACCGGCTTGGATTACGTTGTCTACTTACAGAAACTAGGAAATTAACTCTACTATAATCAGTGAAGTAGGAGGCACTTTCCATTTGGCATTCATTAATTATACCAGTAACATACTTGCCATAAAAACCCACACATTTGCCATCAGTTCCAAGCACATGAACAGATGTACTATATTCTTGGCCATGAATAGCCCTGGCATGCCTGCAACACCTTCCATAGCAGCCATACTTGAGATGGTCCCCTTCCCCACCTCCCCTCATCAAGTTCAAAAATAGACGAGATGGCAGATTCCTCTCTATGAATTCCGACCGAAGAATGTAAGTGAGGATGATGCAAACGTGTGAAAGAGAGGAGTTCCCCAGGAGGGTAGGTCACATTGTGTTGTAGAAATGCCACGCACACATCAGGCTTTCACACACCTGGCACACTGTGCCATGTTGGTATGCCAGCAAACTGTATTGACAATGTGTCTCTATATCGACAGGTGTTCCAAATGTTCAATAAGCAATGGAATATTTTTTTGTGGTTCAATGAACAAAACGCAAATATTGTGTGTGTGCATCTTTTTTCAATTTAAAGTGGAAATTATTTTTGTAAATGTTAACTGGATAATATTGTCTGTCACATGCTAAATAATTATTTTTGAGCCTGTCAAAAGGAAGAAAACTGTTACACCTTTGTCATGGGTTTGAAATGTACAACAAAAATATGGCAATGGACAGAACAAAAATAGGTATGAAAAAAATAAAAAAGGAAAGGAATGAAAGAAACGGGGAAAAAAAACACAATGTGATCAAAGGGAATTACTTGGAGGGGGGTGGACGAGGGTAAAAAAAAAGAGTTGTCTAAATGTGATATACCTGTGTGCTCATATTTGTGTCTTAGGAGGGAACTGGTCTTCTGGAATGTTTTGTCGCACAAGTCACACGCGTACATACCACTTTCAGTCTTCTTAATCTTCTTCCGGGCGAGCAGCGACTCGCTGTCTGTCAGGTCCTCTAGCCCTGACAGATAGTCCCCTGTGCTGTCCATTAGCTCCCCCTGCAAAAGAAACAGATTTTAGACATTTCCCACAATCCTAACCTGCCACAAATCCTAATCCTAACCTGCCACCTAGAAGACAGCCCCTGCCCCATGTTTGATCCCACGTCTGGACAGAGCTTATCTCTGTAACCTGTGTAAGACCTTTATCGCCTGAAGAGGTCTCAAAAGAGGGACATATGGCTTGATATTAAGGAGACTTTACAAGGGTTCTCTCAGTGACGTAGTATGAATTAATGTAGGAAACAGAGTATGGAAATGGTGTAGACAACATACGTTTAGGAAGAAATAACCTTTAATAATATATATGTATATTTTAATGTATAGACATTTGAACTAGTTTCTTTATTAATTTATTACCTTTTAAATAAATCAAACTACTATGTTCAAGATGAAATGCATGATACAACATTGAATTTTAGTGCGCTTTATCACACTTTTTGAAAAATTTAAACAAAAGTAAAACAGAATACACCTGGATTTTTTTTTTAATCAGTACCATAACATTCGATTTACCTGGAAGCCTGGTTTCCGCTGGTATTTCCGCCGTTGCTGCATCTCAGCAAAAGTGGCTGCCCCTGCTGCGTAAGTGTAAGCCATAGGTGGTAAGAAACTCATGGGATCCAACCCTGGGTAAGGCCTGAGTCCCGGGATGCTGGCTTGAGCCGTAGACATAAAAGTAGGGGGAGGGAATGCTCCGTGAGGTGGAAGCGAGGTGTACATGTGCCCACCACCGAAGGGGTTTATACTAAAGATGGGGCTTGAGCTTTTCTCCATCTGATTTTCATTGCCCAAATTATTGTGCCCGTTGAACTCCTTCTTGATGTGGGCCAAATTTAAAGGCTCTGTTCCTGATTCACGTGCAGACGAGTTGCTAGTCTGGTCAACAGAAAACCCATTGTGCTTGGGCCTCCGTTCTGCCTTGTAAACTTGTTTTGGCAAAGACAAGTCCAGAGGTTCCCCATGGGCATCCTCAGAGACGAGGCTGTTAGGAGTGTACGAACTGCTATGTGAGTGTTTGGATGATGATGATGAGAGATTCAAAGGTGAGGGTGTCTCACCTCTTAAGTGGTCCACAGAGTCAAGTGGCTTTTCATTGGTCTGCCTGATGCCTGTAAACTGATGTGGTTTGGACGACTTCTGCCCCGAATCCCCATTGGCGATAGCTTGGATATCCGCCGTTGAGTCGCCATATTGACCCAGAGACATAGGTGACCGGGAAAAAGTGGACTCCCTGTTCAAGCCATGGTTGAGCTCTCCACTTCGCTCAAGGGGAGGAGATCTTTTCCTCGAGAAGCTGTGGTGAGATTGAGCTTTCCATTGCACAAACGAATCCTTCACAAACTCCTGAGGAAGACCCACTGCCATGGAGATCTTCCTCAATTCCTCTGAGTTGGGCTCAGTGTTCATGGCAAAGTAGGCTTTCAGTACTGTCATGTGATCCTTGTAGGGGTTGACTGGGCTGGTGGTATTCCTCTCAAAAGATGAGGAGATCACACCATCATGCTGTTCTGAGCCAATAAGCCCCCTGCGGCCGGTTGATACGGTATCATTAGGTTTGAGGACAGCCTTGATCTCCTCGTTCATCTTGCAGAGATAGCGCTCGTGTTGATGTAATGGAATAGGGCCAGAAAACGTCTCCTTGCAATACTGACAAGAGAATGGTGCGTACTGCGCATCCCTCTCCTGTGCTTTGTCTTCAGAAAGAAGATCCATGGTGTGGCTGGGTCTTTCTTTTTTTATATCCACCGCTCGCCTCTTAGAGTCTTCTGTTAAACTCTGGAGGCATGCTTTGGCTTCATTGACCTTTTCCAGTGTGTAGTCAATGATGGTCTTGGTGGGACTGTTGTGTCCAACGCCAAGGAAGCCTTGCTGGGAGGCTAGTACCCGATTCTGCTCCTCCATCTGGGAGCCTAATGCCTTTATGTATGTTCTAAGCTTAGATATCTCTTCAGGGTTGCCATCCAATTTCTGTCGGCAAACTGTGTTGTCCACAATCTGAAGAACCTTCTGAACCTCACTCATGTTGTTGATGAACGCTGGATAGCCCAATAGATGAGAATCCGACCCAATTGCTAGATGTTGCAGGGGGTTCTGAGATGAACTGTGCATCCCTGGAGGACTACGGCCACCGCCATTGAGAAAGGCGCCTGACCCACCATATTCTTGTTGAGATGCGATCATAAGACGATCATTGAAGTCCATGGGCTCAGACTTGATGTCTGGGTGGGCAAATGGGTCTTGAAAGCTCATGGACCTGCCATTCTCCAGTTTGTGACGGAGCTGAGCTAAGGCAGGACTGCCAGGGGAGGATGCAGCAGAGTTTGGTGATGAGCCAGGCTTGCTGTTGACTCCATGGCGTACCCGTCCATTAATAGAGATAAGGCCAATGCATTTCTTGCTACTTATGTGGGAGCTGTAGGAGCCAGAGTGGGAGAAGCGCTTCTTGCAGTTGGAGCACTCATATGGCTTCTCACCTTCAAAAAAAATAAAACATGTATTATTTTTTATGATTGGATAAATACAAAAAAATAAGCGATGTCCCTTTATATATTTTAGACATTTAACTTTTTTCCCATTCCATCATTCAACTTAATGATTGATAGGATGATGGGATCCTACAATAACAAATAATTATTGCGTAATTATATAATTATGGTTTTAAATATTCATCATCTATCTAGACTATCCAAACCACACTGAATCACCATTAGGCAAATTGAAAACATATGAATAAGATTATATACTTTATTCGCATCCTTTTTCCAGCACTTATGAAAATAGGCTCTAAACAGTTTATTCAATGAAACACTTACCACTGTGAATGCGGAGGTGCTCCTTCAAATGATGCTTGTATTTGAAGGCTTTTCCACACTCTGTGCATTTGAATTTGCGGTTACCAGCCCCTTCGTTTAGCAGTTGAGGCTGTGAGGGAGAGAAAGGTTATAGAAATTGATACAGGAAGAAAACAGTCATGATATAGTTTATAATTCCTTCTGAAGGTTAAATCTGTTAAAAATAATAATACATTTATATTTATATTGAGAAACATAGACAGAAACGATGTCAGAATAGTATTTAGGTAGGTGTGTCCAAGGCTGCTGAAGCAACAGATTTTCTGCATAATTAGGTTCACAAGATCAATTGATGTTGAATTTTGTACCTACTCGGTACGCCATCCATTAAACTACTATCTACATGCTTTAAACATTTATTGTATAGGTTTAGTTAAAATAGTGTAGGCCGTATCTGTATTCACCATTCGAAGTTAAACGTAGGTGCTCTTCCTCCATTTGAAATTCAAATGTGGGCCCCAGATGCACAACAAAAACAACAGCGTTCACCCTGCACCCCACACACAGACACAAAAGGTCTGTGAAAAATATGTGGGAGTCCACGTTTGTTTAAAAGTCACTATGTACAGTACTGTGCAGAAGTTTCTTCAAAAGTTCAGTCATACTCGTATATAGCCCAGTTTAAGATGTGTATTGGGGTTTCCATTTACTGTAGGAGTGTATGCAAATACATACACAGAAAGCACGTTGAAATGTAATACTAAGCCTAGCAAGGTGAACCTAGGAATTAATGTTCAAAGCCTTCAGGAAAATAGCTCTTTAGAGCAAATAAACAAACACTTAAAGTCATTTAAGGATTAGGATACTCTAGATCACCAGGAAACAAAAGCCATCTGGTCATGTTTAATTCAGTCTGGAGAGGTGTACATACAGTATGTGTGTGTGCATGTGTGTATGTGTGTTTGTGCATATGTGTGAGTGTGAATCAGCCAGTAAGATGAGAGTGCAAGGCAAGTATTCCAAATTCTTTTTCAACATGTCCAAGACGGCTTAAGGTTCAAAGTTGAAAGCCTAAATGTGGGATATTGTGTCATAATCCTATCAAACAACCGAGAACCCTTTTACCACATCAAAAACCAACATTTTCCTTCAGTGATAAAGCATTATAGAGTTTCCTCTTCAAAATAATTTCATATCACTGCATTTTTTCACATCATGCTCATATTGAGACTGGCCTAAAAAGCTAAATTAACATCAGCTTTCCCTGCATCTTTTGAGCTGACTTCACTCCAACAGCTGATGCGAGAAGTCAGAGGACCTATAGGACTCAATGTGCTAGAACAGCCCACACATGGATGGCTGTGGGCGGACACTCAGGGGAGTATGACAGTGCACAGCTGTGGCTCCGGTGTGAAGGATTCAAGTATTAAGGAGCTTCCGGACGAGCTTTTTCAATGCTGGAGCTATCAACAGGCTAAAACATGTTCTGCTGAGATGTGTACTAAAAGGGGTGGTTCAGGATTGTGGACATAGTGCCTCATTTCCAAGTTAGCCTTAGTGATATTTCAGAGAAGACGGTTTTCCAAATTTTTCATCCAGTCGTTCCAGTTGCAGAGTCCGCTGGTGCTAGGCTTGCACGAGTCAATGGTAACTGCTAGCCAGCCATTTAAAACAGTTTTACCCACTCCACAGTACACCAAAAGCAAATAAATTATAACGCCAGACTATCGATGTAAATGTCTGATAAGAGAATAATGTTAAAAATCAAACTACTCTTGCATCTCAATGATCGCAATACATTTACAGGAACTAGTTTCTCAGCAGCGGTGGAATTTTATTTATTTATTTATTTATTTATTTATTTTTGTTTTGCTCCGGTTAGAAGTATTGCGCCGAAAAGTAAACACAGAACCAAAGCGCAATACACTTCCTACAGCGAACTACCACCACTACCTCTCACTACTTCTCTCGGTTGCCTATGGGTAACTACATATCCCTCCGCCACTGCTATAGACCATGCTAATAAATACGGGGAACAAAGTATAACTATTGCAATGCGATGAAAGGATAGTTTGATTTCTAACATTATTCTCTCAACAGACATTTGCATTGATAGTCTGGCGTCATTTATTTATTTATTTTGGTATACTGTGGAGTGGGTAAAACTGTTTTTAATGGCAGGCTACCAGTTACCGTTGACTCGCGCTAGCCTAGCATTAGCGAACTACGCAATTGGATGTTGCAACTATGCAACTATGTCTCCACTGATAATAACACTAAAGGCCAACTTGGAAATGAGGCCCGATGTCCAAAATTCTGAACCACCCCTTTAAGTAAATGCTCAGAATGTGAGATGATGCATCTTTCACAATGAATTTCTATAATAATCCTTGAAAAAACATGATTTGGAAATAACGAGTGTGGGTACTGACTGAGGTGGGCCTCGTCTCACCTGATCTCTGGCAGGCTTATGTGTGGCCATATGGCGCTCTAGCTGGGTGCGGTAGGCGAAGGTGTCACTGCACAGGGGACAGGGGAAGCTCTCATCGTTTTTCTCATGTCGGTACTTGATGTGCTCCTTCAGAGAGGTCAGCCGCTTGTAGCCCCGGTCACAGTAGGGGCAGGTCAACAGTTGGGCAAAGGCATCTGGCGTCCTCAGTGCCAGATCTGGGCAAAATTGAAAGAAGCAAACAGAGTGAAGGAGGGGGATTGAAGAAGAAAAAAAAAATCAGCATATGTAGGACAAACAGTTGCCATATGAGGCCATAGGATAACGATAGGTATAGCACTGCAATCAGAAATTTGAAACAGCCCAGAATTACTTCATTGATTTGTTTATTTTTTATTCACTTGATTATTTTTTTTTACATTTAAGATATAACAAATATACAAAAAACATTATATTGTATAATATATAATTAAATATATAATAATTTAAATTAAATATAGTTAAATATAAAATGTAAAATAAATAAAATATAATATATATAATTCAAATAGATTTGTAGAATTATTTTATAAAGTAAAGTTTTACACTTTGTCCATCCACACTAATTTGCAGATAAAATCAAATTAAGTTGCATTTAATTTAATAATAATAATAAAATAGATATTGTACAACATTTTAAATGTAAATATTTCTTACTGGCCATGAAACAGATTTTTACTTTAGTTTTTATTAAAAAAATAGTTTTTGTCTCTTTGACAGTGAGGCCAAAAACAATTTCTACTTGCACTTGGCGAGTTGTAAATGTTAGACCATTTTTTATGTATTGCATTTTATAGTTTAATGCCTACCGTTTTCATTTTCATCTTGTCCGTTGGCCTCCGGTGTTCCCAGTCGTGTACCCTCGTCTGGGTCTTCTGGATAAATGATAACAGTATCCTGCAGGTATTCTGCAATGCTCGCTGCATGTCCCTCACCGTCATCCAGTTTCCTCTTGGCAAAGAAGCTTTCCAGCTCTGAAGACGCATCAATACCCTTAACTGCACACAGGAAGTGGGGAGAAAAAACACAAATGAATCCAGTGGTTGATGCTCAGTGTCATTGGAAAGGACCAAGCTGAATATTAGGACACTGGTCCTGCTAAGTGTGATATAGTGGAGACCAAACCATTAGAAGGCCTTTCAAGGTGGAAGTATTTATTTAAGTTACAACATAATGGCCACTTCAAAGACTAATAGGAGCCAGCTTGATCATCAAGCACTCTTTAAGCATCCTCTTGCATGTTTGAAAATGCTTTAAACATTTCCAGCATTATGGGTAATTGAGTTATATGGCAATTAGGCGCGCTGGGGTAACTGATCTCACTTTGTATTGCTCATCGTATACATAAAATCAGACTCAATAATCTAATTTTGGATCATGTGTTACGTGTAATTGCACAGAACAAGATTTTAAACGTGATTTTTGTAAACAATAGGTTTTTGGATGCTTTATGGAGAACAACTAAAAGATACTGACAGGATAAGTAGACAAGAGTGCCTTATAGAAAAGTAGATTTATTTTAAAAAAAGCATGAGGTAATATGGGTGGATAACTAATAAAATGACAGAAGTTATTGCAAATGATACTTTTTCTTCAGATGACTGGACTCTTTGGGTAAGCAAATGAAAATGTTATTGTTTCATTGTAATCAATTTGAAAGTACATGGACTGAACAAATTCGATTTTGGTCTTAAACTCAATTTGGCTACAAAATGTGATTTGCCATGCACTCGCACTCAACTAAAAAATGTTTACTTTCCATCTCCCATGGACACACGAGGAAGCATTATCTCAGATGCTCAAGTGCTCAAGTTTACGTACGGTCTTAAGAGATGTTACACACTTACATAAGAAGTATTTCATGATAAATATGCTCAAGATTTGACAACTCTCTAAATATAGTAATTTATTGTGTATCTACTGTATGCACGAAGATTTAAAAAAATATTGTGAAGTGATCTCACCTGTACCATTTCCAATTCCATGAAGAGAGATGTCAGGGCTCATTGAGTTGTACTCAGCTTTTCTTTCCTCTGTAATAATGCCATGTAGAAGAGAGAAAACACTTTGTTTTAAATTATCATGATAATCGCAAACAAGAACAAAAACCACTTGCATAACCAAATCTTCTGCCCTTATCAGTTCATTTTAATGAACAGATTTAATGTTTGTGTAAGTGTAATTAGATAAATATGACACAGCAAATGAAAAGTAAATCATCCTGATGATGAGAGGACATATCAGGAAGGCATATATCTCAAACATGTTGACAGAAGCTCAGAGAATGATACACTTCTCTTAAGCAGGGCATAACAAATCATGTCAAGGTATTTAGGGAGGAGAGGAGGGTGGTCTGAGAGAAGTTTGCTCATATACTGCAGCTATTGTGTTTGTTCCTCCTCCTCCCCCTCATGTGACCTCATACCGGCAGTCACAAGTATCATAAGCTTCCCCCACAAAAGGAGGATATACAGCACCTCTTACACCACATCGCAGGGGGAAAACAAGGGTACTCAAGACTCCTGACACACACACCGCGCGCCTCCACAGCATAAGTACTGTTTAATTTCAAAACTGCCTTCCACTTCCTTCCTCATTATCTAAGTATGACAACCGAGAGAGCTTTTGAAAGTCAGCGAATTCTCTCACTTTTCACCACATTTAAGAGATGTCTTTCAAAGCTGTGTTTGAAACATTGAGAGAGAAACTTCTCAGAGCAATGCTTCTTGAAGGAATGTTTTGAGCATCAAAAGCTTTACTTGGATGCGTCTCATTGAACAAAGTTTTAATGAAACAAAGCATTTGCTAATAGGGGGCTTGCTTTCACAAAACCCCTTCCTGGTGAAATTGTCACCTTCTGTGCCGTGCAGATAAAAGTGCAAGGCCTGGAGCCAGCGAAAATATTCTCAGAGTTGTGTTTTACTTTGAGGTACATTGGCTTAAAACTTCTTTGGGAGGGTTAGCGATTAGCGGTATTAGCATGTGGATATTTTAAGGTCATATGAAGGACATATGAACGTCATGTGCGGCACACTGAAAACCCAGTTTAAGGAAAGCCAAAGAGGTATCAGATATTAATTTCGAGTAAATAGTTTCCTCGAGTGACAAAATGGCAACTACATTAGAGTCTCAGTTCTGCTTGTGGTAGCTGCAGGCCCCCTGAGGCAATGGTGTGATTTTAACCACTGCATCACAAGAGAAGTTCCAGATCTCTTTTGGTGCATAATTAAATGATATTTTGTTTCAATTGTCAATTTGACATGGCTTATAAATATGCTTGAAAACACTGGAGCTACAGTTCTTAAAGGTGCTGATACTACCAAGTTCTGATACTGCTATACAGTGTATAATACAAACACTTTACATATGCATGTTCTTCTTGTGTATAGTATACAGTCTGGTCTAAACATACTACACTGAATTCTGCTTATTTAAACTTCAAAATAAACAAAGTTTTAGGGCTTAAAACAATGAAAGTTAGGATATATTTATATTTAATATATACCACTCAAAAGTGTGGGGCCAATAGTGACATACAACATGAACAACAGAACCGGAAGACAATGCTAAAAGTCGTAGTTTTTATTATTTTTGGACCAAAACTAACCCACTGGTGTCACATGGACTACTTTGACCACTTCCTTTATTTTCTTTCTGGACAAGGACAGTATATCGTACATACATTTTCAATGGAGGGACAGAAAACTCTCAGACTAAATCTAAAATATCTTAAACTGTGTTCTGAAGATGAATGGCAGTATTACGTGCTTGAAACAACATGAGTGTAAGTCATTAATGACATCATTTTATTTTTTGGGTGAACTAACCCTTTAATACTTTTATTCAGATAGGACGAAATCAATTGGTAAAAAAGTGACTAAAAACATTTACAATATAAAGATTTTTATTTTAAATAAAAGCTGTTCTTTTGAACTTTCTATTTAATCAAAGAATCCTGAATAAAATTATCACGGTTTCCATAAAAAAATATTAAGCACCGCAATTGTTTCAATGTTGATAAAAATAAGAAACGTTTCTTGAGTACCAAATTAGCATGTTATAATGATTTCTGACTGATCATGTGACACTGAAGACTGGTATAATGGTTGCTGAAAATCCAGCTGTGCAATCTAGATAGCATTTTAAAGGAGACTTCTTTCAAAAAAAATGGAGTACTGTAAGAAAACGGTGGAGTATATTATTTTAGATTTAGTTGACAAATCAAATAAGCAATTTAAAATGGAACTAATCATTTTCTATTAAAATTTTCACTCAAATGAAATTCCGATCATATAGTTTTTAATCAAAAAATATTAAAGCAATGAAAAAATGCTAATTAGAAGCATTTTCACAAATGGTCTGTTGAACCCCACTGTCTTAGAAAAGCATCAAGACTTGAGGTGCATCTTCTCAAGCAACCACAGCAAAGAGGAAGATGATTCATGCAGCCTCTTTTAAGATCTACCAGCATCTACCACAGTATTTTTCTTCCAGCTAGTGGACACATCTCTTCATTTTTAATCACTAAGATAAAATAGTGCAATGCTACCAGAGGCTTGGCATTCAAATAAACTCAGATGACATTCATTAATCTAGCATAATAGTGTGAACATCAACTAAACAAAACACTGTTCAAGCGGATGACACATCCCTGAAGACCCTGTTTAGTTCTGTGACTGTGACACTCTCTGAAGTTAAGTGATGCATATGGTTTAGTCATTAGCTGAGACTGATTGCTGGGGGTCTGGGTTTTTTTTTCTTTTCTTTCTTTTTTCTTTTTTTCAAACCGGGCGACTCGCATGAGTTCTCCCTTCACTCTGTAACTGTCAGCCAGGCCCAGGGAATTGTGGGCCTATTATGTATGTAAATGGCCATCATAATGCTAAAAATTTCATTTAAGCCCTTTAATGAGTCTTCAGCAGGGCAGGCTCCTGCTAAATGATAGCTCTGCGATCCTAATTAAGAGAATTTATCTTTAAAGCCTCACTAGTTTGGGTCTTCTCCGTGATCGTGATCTTTTCGGTTTTGGGTGGGTTAGTCAAAACGAAGCCAGAAGAAAGGGGTGTGGGGTGATGATGCACTAAAGATTAGGTGTAACCTACTTTGTGACAACAGTAAGAAACCAAAGTAGAAAAGTGAGCTAATAGTCTAAAAGTTGCCATTACATCAAAAACGCCAGACAGCTGCTAGGTGTTGGCCTAGTAAATAAAGCCGGTCTGTCCTGGTAATATGAAAACTGCGAGTTTGATAGATAAAACAAATGAACCTCAGCTATGTTTCATATACCTAAATTCACTGTAATATTCTCAGCTCTCACTCTTACCTGAACCATTCAGGTCTTCGTGGTGCCAGACATGGGCCCCTGCCCCATCACGGCTTTCGTTTTCTTCATCCTCCCGGCAAGAGAACAGGGCGTCGGCTACCCGGGGTGAAGCCTCCAGGCTCGGCACACCTGCTGGACTGCCTTCGCCCTCAGAACCCAGCAGTCTGTCCTCCTCATCGGACCCTGAACCCGCATCCACCACATTTTCATAACTGAGCACTGAGGACAGAAAAAAAAGTTCATATGTTATTATGTGAGTTTACCGACATCTCAAAAGAAGTCTGTGCAGTCTTACTGGTATGGCTGTATGATTACAATCTTGACCTGTTAACCCACTTCTTCACATATGCAATAAGCACATGGTAATAAAGACAGAACGGCACAGTTGAGGTTGCCAGTGAAAATAAATGGGGAAATAGGGGATTCGAGCAGCTTGATTAATTGGCATTTGTGTAAAATGTACATAGCTTGATAAAAAGTAAAAAGCAGAGTTGTCAAAATTCCTGACTCATGGATAATATAAATAATACAAATAATTATATAAAAATATTTTAAATAAATACTTGAGTAATAT
>JAOTRC010000043.1:16615849-16652641 GCA_027497675.1 Cyprinella lutrensis
ATATGCATTTAAATATCTCATTAATATAAAAAATCTAAATGTTTTTATATATAAATTAAAATATTTACTTAATTTAAAAATAATATTTAATTAATTTAAAAAAAATCGAACCATTCGAAAATCTATTTATAATCTAAATCTAATTGGTTTGTGTGTGTGTGTGTGTGAGTGTGTGTAAATAAAAAAAAATAAACATTATTAACGATATTTAAAATAAATATTACTTTTAAAATTACTATTTTTATTTTAGATTTATACAAAAATATATATGTTTAAAATGATTTATAAAACACCAATATTTTGCAAACTGGGAAACATGCGAAGGATGAATATCTGGTTTTCTGGAAGGAGGTTCTGGATTAGGAGCACATCAAAGAGTGTGAAAGTGAGCTACTTTGATGATGTTTACAGTAACACACCTGGGGTAACGCAAGGTGCTAATTAGCTCAAGTGGATAATTAGAATGCCGATTACAGGAATCAAAAGGTACTGCAGAGCTTAAAGCTACAGCCTTCCTCTGTAACCACTCCTTTGGGTAAGCTCTCTCTCACATACACACACACATATACAAATAGTCCAGGGGGAAGCCATAAACATCTCCTTGGCACAGGCGATTATAAGACAGGCTTAGAGTGGAGAACCAGTAAATATTGAGGGGGCCATTGTTCCCTTCACTTCCTCTGTTCAGCGTTGAGGATTCGTCTTTCTCATTGATGACACCTCCAGGGAGCACACGCGGATCATATTATCGTCTGAAACGGAAGTCGTATTCATTCCGTCAACTGTGTTAAGGCTCTCAGAAGCCACATCATTCGTAATGCTGAGGACCGCAGGGCTTTCAGAGAACAGGAAAGACCCATGTTAACTCCTGAGCAGCCAGGGTTTGCCGCTTTGTTAGGGAATCATCTATGATTTAACGCAGGGAGTGGCAAAGCGTTAGCCGAGGCCATTTACAAACAGGCTGAATTATTGGAGTTAGAGTTACTGTACCCTGGACAGTCACTTGAAGAACATTTGCAGCTCAATGCAGCTTGATTTATGACAAAATCCCTCATGATAATGGCCATCAGGAGGAACCACCAAAGCAAATGAGTGTGCTGTAAAATATTAATCAAATTATTGCAATTATATTTACTGCAATAGTCTACAAAATTTAGTTCCTCATGTTACCAGATGGTCACTCGTATTAAGTTCTATGGATATCCCCATAAAAGTCTTTGTTTGTTAAAAATGGCATCAGGTAGTTCGTGTCGAAACCTACAGACTAAAAGGGACCATGTAAATGCCCTATAAGACCGAGTTTCTTATTTCACACCCCAATGTTTATTGTTCTTTTTCATTCGCCACAACTCTACTGTATAATTATCCATATTATGTTCATAAACTTTCAACGCTGGCTCTGTTTTTGTTGCTTTAAACTGGTTGGGTAATACAACCGTGCCTCTAAAAATGCAACACAGCTCAAACCTTTCAGTTAAAAATGGCTAAATAAATACATCAATAAATAACGCAATCTTCGCATGGTCACCTCGAAAGAAAGCTGATTTCTGACCTTCTCACAGAGTTCCATGGAAACCAGAGCTAGACAGTGGCCAAAAATACATGTTTTCTTAAAATACAAAAGCCTGTGAAACTGTCTGTTTTGGGGAGTTTTGACTTCAACAGGTGCCAAGAAAAACCTCCACGGTCTCAAAACCTGTTATTTAAACAAGGGTGAAGGACCGTAGGTCACATTCTCCCAAATACGGCTTCTCGTTTTCTGAGCTCTCATAAGGCAGTTAACTGTTTGAGCTCCATTTAAATGATACTTCGAGGCATTATAAATGAAAGATAAAGAATTTAATCACTTCCTTTTTTTTTCTTAACATCTCTCAAGTATGAGCTGATAAATAGAACATTTGCACGTTAAACCACAACTTTCTTTGGTACACGGAATGTCACAGTGACTTTGTGGCAACAACAAAAAAAATATTGCTGCTTTGTTTGTCACGTGTTCAGCTCTTTTCTGCCCTTGTGCTGCTCTTATCAGTCATGAGGGGGATAAGGTGTGACCTGGTAAGGGTGGCAAGTTCCACTTTCAGAGGTGTGATCACTGAGGCCCAGCAATTGAGCCAGAGGCGCGTATAGAAGGAACTTAATCAGCCTTTAGCACCTTGAGATGGGTGCTGAGCAGACGTTAACCGAAATGGCAGCTGCACCTCTTTTGCACACGGACTACAATTTTTGTAGTCATGAAGTCTATAGGAATTATTTCCGGTTAGGTATACTGTATGTCGCTGGCGAAATGACTGTCATTCAAAAAGACAAAAGTAAATAAATAAAACAAATGCATTTCTCTTGTTTGTTTATATGCATTTATGTAAAGTGTATGTCAAACATAATTACCTCTCGTCGATACTGCGAACTCAGCCCTTGAAACAATCTTAGCAGCGTTATTTAGGTTTCTTGGCGTAAACAACCTGGTGAGATTGTGAGTCACTGTAAGCTTCATTTGAACTCAGATAGAGTATCACAAAACATGTGATATACAGGCCGCTGATGTGCGCTACTGTGCCTTCACACACACACAGCTACACACATATTTTCCTTGGGTCCTCTGCCTGTTTACCAAATATTTTGTGTTACCATGGATCGCACAGAGAAAGAAGCGAACATCTGACCGAGAGGCCGTGTCACTTGATTGAGCTCAACTTCCTTTCAAATGAAGAAGAGAATCTACAGTCGATAGACAAAGTTGTGATATCAGAATGTCATGCCCCTGCTTACTTTCATTATTTTTTTTTTCTAAATGTACACAATATTAATTAAATCAAACCTTAATACAAACTGTGCTTACAAACACGCCTTAGTGCTACTATATACAGTTTTGCTTTGTTTTGTTTACTTTTTTTAAGAGAGGGACACTTTTATTCAGCAAGGTCAAATGAAATTGATCAAATGTGACAGTAAAGGCTTTTACATGGTTACAGTTTAAATAAATATTGTTTTTTAGCTTTCTATTCTTCAAATAATCCTGAAAAAAATGTATCACGGCATCGACAAAAATATTAAAATGCACAACTGTTTTCAACAGTTATAATAATAATACATGTTTCTTGAGCACCAAATCAGCATATTAGAACGATTTCTGAAGGATCATGTGACACTGAAGAGTGGAGCAATGGCTCCTAAAAATTCACCTAAGCCATTACAGAAATAAATAAAAATTTAAAATATATTAAAATAGAAACTATAAGGAAACATTTTAAAATAACAATATTACTGTTTGCAGTTTATTTTATCAAAATATATGCAGCTTTGGTGAGCACAAGAGACTTATTTAAAAAAAATATATATTTTTTAAAAATCTTACTGACCTCAAACTTTTGAACGGTTAGTGTAAACATGTATACTATAACATCAATATTATAGTAAAATTCTGTCAACATTTACATTTGTTTTGACAAATTATGTCCAGGCTGATTTTTTTTTTTCCATACAAAGGAAGTGAATGGGTACTGGATCTGAGAAGCTCTAAACATGACAAAAAGCATCCAAAAACCATCATGAATGTAGTTCATACAAATCATGCACCAAGTCTTTGAAACCATACATTACATTTTTGTGAGGAACAGACCACAATCGACAATATTATGTAAGCTGATATTCACTAAAAATCTTCCCCAAAGATTTTTAGTGAATATCAAAGGCAAAGCGCACAAATTGGGGTCAAATAAATCAATCAATCAATGGTGAAATTAGTCAAGATGCTGATCATCATCTTTAATTAAAGGGGAAGAGGGAATATTTTCAGTAATATTATTTCATGGAATATTTCATACAAACCTTTTTTCACAAGCGAAAAATGTTAGACATCATAGATTCTCAATATAATGACAAGGCTTTTTTTTTACATTTCTAGAGCTTGACAACAGTCCTTATTCACTTTTATTGTGTGGGGAAAAACAGCTTGGACATTTTGCTAAATATTTCCTCTCATGGTCTATAAAAGAAGGACAGACATACAGATCTGAAGCACAATATTAAACAATGACAGACTATTAATTTGGGGTGAACTATCCCTTAATATCAGTACACATCTATTGTGGTAAGGTTGATTAAGGTGAACAAAAAAAAAAAAAGAAGAAAAAGAAGAAAACATTTCACCTCATCATACCGGTAATGTTGCTGCAACAGTGTGTCGTTTGTCAAAAGAGAGGGGAGGGGGGGCTCTGTAGCTGTTTGTCTCTGATAAGGCCCTAACACATGAAGATACGAACTGCTCTGTCTGTGTGTGTTTGAGAAAGGTATTCTCCCTTTTTCTCCTAACTGTAACTAATTCTACTTTTACACATTTTATATCACATTCATTTGCAAGAAAACCTGCTTTGGGGAATCACCTTCTAGACTTTCTTCAAATCAAAAAAGTTGCCTCCGAGAAGATGAGCTCCAGTCTAATGTCATACAGTATGCCCGTGTAAATGCTAGAAATGATGAAGCCATTCCGGCTTCAGCAGCCCGCTAGCCTCTCAAGGGGACGCAAGGCCTACTTCCAAAAAGCTTGAATTATTTATTGACCTAGGTGGGAGTGCTCTCTGGAAATGTTCAAACCCTTTTTGACAAAAGAAAGCAACATGTTTAATTCCTAATGTTTCAGATCAAAACAAAAATACACCATCTTCACTTTCTCCATTCATCATTTAATAATGACTTTACAGGCAAACAGTGTGCAGTATTATTTCACTCTGTTGCTATATTAGAGTTCCTGATTTACAATTTTGGAAAAAAAAAAAAATAAAAATAGGTGCCCTCAAAACACAAATTCACGTTCGCACACACAAACAAAGCACTACGACTTGATCTTTGCCAGGTGGCAAATAGTACCTCAAGGCTCCTTGGCCCACACATCTTAATGTGCAGTATGTCAGATGTGCTGGGTTGACCTTTCACCTCTGAGAGGCTGACTGCAGGGAACCCTTTGTTTCACATCTAACACATTTCAGACCTTACTATATATTGTAATCTCTGCAACTGGCTTGCGTTGGTCCGGGGCATAGAATTCGTTCTGGGCTTTTTTTTTTTCATTCCCTTGTGAAATATTAACTGGTTTGTATGTGATGTAATTTATGCGTGCTGGCACAGAAGCATGCCCTGCTACTGGAGTTCATTTTTGGTTCTACATTTCTGAGCGCAGACTTCACATCTCAGCATGTTTAAAAAGTTAGGAAATTTAAATGGATAGACATTTCAATGATAATAATGTTTGGTATTTTCTTTTCACTTTTTTCCAATTTTTGACTAGTGTAACCGGAGGGGAGTTTGATATGGAGCTTTGTGTGTGTGGTGCCGTGATGTAAATAAGAAAAACAAATCATTGCAAAACCTCGTTCTTGTTTGCCGAGGATATTCTAGTACGAGTGTTGTTCAAGTAGATCAAGGGAGCGGTATAATATCTGAGATTAAATGTGTGGGGCATCTGGGATTCTCTCACCGAACAGGATTTATGCAATTATTCTATGATGAATAACACTACAGATATCACCAGAGCCTCATGAATATTCGTGAAAGTCGCTGTATGAAATGATCCCATTCCAGTACATCACACACAAGACCGTTTGTAGGCTTCCATCTCGCACACGTTCAAGCATGCACAAAAATAATGGCAAACTTCTTTTTGTCCTCAAACAAACAAAATGCCACTCTCAGTGTGTCCTTACACCTATTTGTTAATTTCCTGTGAAACAATTTTTGCAGTAGTGAAACTATATAACTCAGCAGACCTCGGTCGAATGGCCACTGCAGCTCAACGACCCAGATGAATGTCCACCCATTACACGCTATAGCATGTAAATCTGACCTCTAGCCATGATGTTTGACTACCACTGCACACTGAGCTACACACTTGCTTTCTAAATGGCTCGGTTGAGTAAAGGACATTTACAGTACATCGCCACTGTACAAGCCACAACTAAAGATTCCACTGCATCAACAAAACATGTCAAATATGTTCTAGCCTATGTGATTTTATACAATGCTATAAATATGTTGTTTCCTAAACAAGATGAAATTTTCAGTGGGTTTTGAGGAGAAACCACATCATTAATCAAATAAAACATAATAAATAAATAATTGATTAATAATGAATTGTTTTGTAAATAAATACTTATTATGTTTTGTAAAATAAATCACTAAAATAAGTTAAATAAATAAAAATAAGTTAAAATAATAAAATAAATAATTTATAAATTATAAATTAATAAATGTAAAAATTTCAATAAATTAGATTAAATCGGCTTCATTAAAGCCGTCTCATGTGTGCAGAAGATAAACGACACAAAAGTGAATGACAAATTGAGATAAACAAGTTTTGTTTAGACCAGTGAAATGTAAATTCTGATACTGGTCTCCTCACACCTGTCCTTGAGCTAACAGCGTACAGATATAATTTACTGGAAACAGAACTAAATACAATACTTTTTTTAAAAAAAGGATGACTATTTTCACACTTAATTAACACTTGTTTTTTTTCTCTTTGCAAATATCTTCCTGTCGTCCTCAGCAACCTGAATCCAACCCATACATGTCTGACTACTGTGTACCAATAAGATAATGTGAAAAGTCCTATGGGGGAATCAATTCAAGTGTTGAATTAATGGCAAATAAACGGGTCCTCAATGGAACTGCATTATACTTCGTCTAGCTCCACACAGATGATTCGTCATGTTGATAAGTGGACAAAGGCCTAGATTACCCTAACAAACCCTGCTTTGTGATCCTGTCCTCCGGTTAAAGAGGGCACAGGGAGTAACGAAGCAAAAGGTACCACCGTCTGTCAATTTGAATCAATTTACACATCAGGGAACGGCAAGCCGTGTGTCCCCCAGTGCTACCTTCACAGTGACAGATGTACGTCTACAACATGTGACCTGAGAAAACGACCCCTAAAAGCCACCTGCCCCCTGGGCACAGTGCGGGTAATTTGTCCCACTGTTCCTATTCGACACTGTCGATGGCGATGGTTGTCTGAGGTAAGAGGAACTGACAACCATAGACTCCCCAGGGCAAAACTTTCCACCCAAGTGAATCGGTAGGATGAAGGTTAAAAAAAAAATTCTAATAAATGACTTCTGAGTAGTCATTTGGTCTTCATTACTCCCTCCTCAAAAAAAAAAAAAATCTCCTGTTCCACACCCACATGCATTTAACAGGACTATTAAAGTCTGTTGCTTCCTTGGCAAGTCATATTTTGCAAGCAACATGATAACTGTAAAACACATACCTTTTCTCTTGTGTGTTTAAAAAAATATTCACTGTAGAATGGCAAAAGGTTTTAACACTCCTTAAAAGTTTAATATTTAAATTCATTTTGGTCAAATATTATAGAATCTGTCCTGGCAACTGAACAACATTAGCATTAGCTCCAACCATACCTACTGCCTACGTGCAATCCCGAAAGTCCAACACAGCCTTAAAATGCTATCGGAGCAAGACTAACTAGCTAATCTATCCCAAGATAACAAGAACATTGATTAAAAGAGAAGAGTTGGCTGCACAGTAAAATTTATATACAAATCTACAGTGGGTCATAATGCTAATGAAAAAACCGAAGAGTTGGTAAAAACAAACAAAAAGAATCTCTTTTGAGATGGCCCACACAACTGTTTCCCTCAGTCATACTTTAAAATAATGATCAATCTCAGTGGAAATAACTTTCACTCCCACTTAAACAACAACCCAAATTTCCTCCATGTGGGCCTGTGGCCAACACTGACGATTAGTTCTCAGGCTAGCATGTAGCAGCTGGACTAAGCTAGTGAAAAAATCTGTATGCCTCCATCATGGGTGCGGAATGTGACAGCTCATGCTCATAGCATTTTTTCCCCATCCGCCTCCTTTTGATTCAACAAATCGCCATAAACTTTTCCTGTCATCGAAGTGCATTGTGGAGTGCAGTGGGTCCCAGCGGGGGAAGAGCCATTCTTGCTAGCTTTTCACACTCGTATTTTATTTCCTTATTGTGTTTGGACTCCAGCCTACAACATCCAGGTGGAGATGATTTCAAGGGCGAGAGCCAAAAATGTGCTCTAGCAGCCAGGGATGGACAGGGATAACTAAGCAAGCGCACCTCTTGGCGCTGAGCTGCCATTTTGTGTTCAGCGTTGTATAAACATGTCTTTCTTTGGAACATGTGGAAAATCCAGTACATCAAGTACACACTTAACCAACAAATACACTGTGCTAAATGTAAACTTTAAGCAGATATGTGAGGAAGCAGCTCTGATTGTATGAAGCAGAAGTCATTGAATCAGCCCTTTTAATCAATAATAAGCCTACCACAGTTGCTTTTTTTTTTGCCACTTCCTGTTTTATCATATGACTGCGCTAAAATACGGAAGCTGATTTTAATGTGAAAACCTTAAAGACTAATTTGGGGGAGAAAAACCCAAGATGTTATAGGAATCATTTTTTTTTTGATTGTCATTAATTAAACTATATGATGCCCAATAAGAGCTTGCCTCAAAACCATCAACACGCTGTTAAATGCTAATTCGCAGAAATTATATTAAAGCTAAAATCGAAGTATCACAAAATAATTCTCTAAAAAACAGAGAAATATAAGATAGCTCAAATAGTATTAGTGCTCAAATGACAAAGTGACATGCTGATTCCAGCAATAATGCACAAAATGACACATCGTTCTTGAAAACTCGCTATCTACCTGGTTATTAGCAAAAGCTACATTTGCTCGATGAAAGCACAGCCAAAAGAAGGCCATCCCCAGGAAAGGAGGGCTGGTCTGGGCTTCCTTTAACACAGCAGGGTCTGGTAATAAATGCTCGGCCTTTTGTTCCCCGCACAGTTGGCAGGAGGTTAGCCAACAATACAGCAGCCATAATGCCCTCTCCCAAGGGATGCTAGAGGCTAACCCTGATTCTGTTACATTGAGTCGCAGCAGAAAGAAAGGCTAGGTCATGAACTACTTTTTGAATCACCTCAGCATCAAGCCATTGTTTTGTTCTCACACTAAAAACACCCTTTGAATCCGAATTTCTTTCTGTCATTTAGCTGGTCGCATAATCGTGAACATGCACTACAGCGCAAGGTGTCTTTGATGCATATTGTTTTTCAGGCTTACTATTTTTAGGTGTATGTGACTGACAGCTATCTTTGGACCGCTACGGAGGGAGACTGCAAGATCAAAAAGGCTACAGCTGTCTGAACCCCAGCTTGCCTCGCAACCTTAAAGATCACCCGCCGACAAGACCAAAATTGCTGATACAATCTACCCATAGACGGCGGTTCCCTGCTGTAGGAGAGGCCTGTGGGGCTGTAATCCCAGCAGACCCTCAAATGCCCTGAACATTAGGCCAGAACTTTAGTCTAGACTCATGAACCCTGGTGGTGTCAGGTTGCCAGGCCACCTGAGCTAGCATGTGGCCCTTTTTCTCCACACCAGCATGTAATGTGTGCACCTCTGTGGGGAGGTAGGAGAGGAAGGGGTCTCCGGCAAGCGTGCTCAGGTGTTTTAACAGCTGCCGACCCCCTTTAAGCTGTGAGGGTGGTTAAAAGCACTAGGAAGTGACCGCTTGATCAACTCCAGATGTCGAATAATAAGGAGTGGGGGGACGACACCTACAGAACTAGGTAGGACTAAAAATGTCAACCCGCCACGTCTCATTCCTGAGTCATGCTGGCATCTTACTGCCTTTAGCCTGGCAGATCACTCCCGGAGATACTTATTACTGAGGGAGTGTCGCAGCACAGAGTAAATCAGGAAATAGGGGGTGGAGCACGAAGATGATCGGAGCGCACTTCCAAATAAATCCTATCATTACCGACAGATTATGCCTCACGTCTCCCCCCACAGACACCTTTAAGTCACGTAGCTTATCGCCTGCCTCACCGGTGAAGTCGGCAGCGGGATAAACATTTTGAAAATGGAAACCCGAGCGCAACTATCCTAAGCCACGGACTCGCTCTGCTCTTTAAATCCCAAAGCATTGAGACACTAGCATACCCACTCAAGGTGCACTCTAAAGCAAGTGCGTGGAGGACCCTTCTCTCTTTCTTTCTCTCCTCCTGTCTTTCTTCCCCAATCAGTCCTAGGTCAAATTGACTATGAGGCTCCAATTAGCAATTGCCTGGTTCTATTGTGGGAAAACAATTTGCCACTTAAAACGGGACTTCTCAAAATGCTCAAGCTGTTTTGCTTCGAATAGTTTTAAGAGCACTAGTCATTTCTAAGAGTCTTGATAGTGCAGCAGAAATAGGGATCGGTGTGAGGACATTATCGTATCTTAAATAGAAGCGTTGCTGAAAAGCAGAATGAGCTATTATCTCAAAAAGCTCTCTGTACTTCACGCTCTCTGTGCATTTCCACATTTTACTCCCCCCAAACGCTGGTCTTGTTTTTCTTCAGCCACAATCCTACATGAAGTCTGTTAAACACTCAGCACATGTACAGTGTAGGAAGTACTCGCACACCACTTCTTCACACTGTACGTTCAGTTGTATCAGTTCAGTAGCGTCACTTTTCAAAATAGCCTTCACTGTCAGCTTCTGCGGTATAGGTGTGGAACAGTCATGCCCTCAAATGATCTGAACCATGTAATAGGTTAATGTAAGAAGTTTTAAAATGACAGTAATGCATGTTTACATGTGCAGTTATAATCGAGCTACAGCATATTTTTGCATAGTCTGTCTACAGTCGTCATCTGTCAAAGTATGAATGAAATTGAAAATTTGATACATCTCCCTGCTTGTGTTAAATGCATGTTGTGTGTCTTCCTTCAGGGGATGTGCATAACACAAAGGACAACTGTAGCCTGATGAACGTGTATACATTCAGGATGGAGTAAAGCAACAATAGCATTATCTAGCTCTGTTAGTCTAACTTCAAAAATCAGACAACATCATTACAACTGACTGCAGTCTGACCAAAAAAAAAAAAATTAAATATTATTGTTGTTGTCTGCAGAGAACCTAAATATTGTGTAATATAATATAATATGAATATAACATATAATACATAATACAATACAATATATAATATAGTTGTCACAGTCTGTCTTGTCTCCGCCTCTTCACTTTCCAGCATCCCTCATGTTTTCACACCAGCCTGTCATCATCGTTGTCACCTGTGTCTTGTTTAGTATCATCATCTCTGTCACCTGTTTCAGTTCATCAGTGTTTGTATTTAGTTCATTTAGTTCAGTCAGTCCTATGTCTTTAGTTACGTGTTTAGCGTGTGTTATCCTGACAGTCTGTACATGCCTGAAGTTTCTTTGTATGTAAAAGTAATTGCATTGGCGTGCTTGCCTTTTCTTCATCTTTTGCACCACGCTGTGACTAATAATATAATATAATTGGTCATGTATTTTTCAAGCCTATTTTCAGTTATTAATTGTGGTGTCATTGGGCGAAAACATAATTAATCATATAAAATTAAATAATTATTATATTATATTATATTAGAATTACCCAAGGAAAGGTTAAATTTATATTGAAAAAAAGCTAGAAAAAAAAAGCACAAACAAATAATACATTACAAAATCAGATGAACTGTTTTAATTATTTTTTTACATAAACACTCTGAGTTATGGGTTATATTTTGCAAATCATTCCCAGTTTCCTTGGGGACACCTTTTCATTGGTTGCGAAGCTTTCTCCATTCTTGTTAAGCAAATGCATTTCTCAGCCAGGAAAAAAAAAAAAAAACAGAAAAAAGAGAGAAGTATCCTAGAATTTTAGTGGGAATAACATAGGCCCACCCAGATGATGCAGGCTAGGCTGTGCTACATATTAAAGAACAGATTTTGCACAGTTGGAAAACGGGATTTATTCATTTCCCCAGGTGGAAAGAGATATTGTTGCCTCGCTTAAAAGGGCCCATGAAACCATGCAGCTTTTATTAGAACGGTTTAATATTAATCATTCGTTTAGCTGCTATGAAAAGCAACTTTAGGTTTCATAGTGTCACGTCCCTTATATACAACAGGACAAATATTTCCACAGATCTCCTCAGACAGAGATAAAAGCTGTTTTTCTAGACGCATAACGAAAAGCTAAAGGACTACGACAAATGCTCACAGTGTGTCTGGTAAGCACTCAAAGTTTGTTTGTTTGTTTAGAGTGTTATTTATTTGTATGCGTTTGAGAAAGTTTCTAATGGACTCAAACCACGAGCAGCAATTAAAATTTATATTGGGATCAAGAAAGAAATGGTTTCCTGAAGTCCAGTTGTTGCATTGCCAACCCAGAAGTATAGTAAACGTGTTGCTAGTTAAGATCTAATAATAACAACACAGCTCCACACAAGCACAGATAGTCATCACGTATGAACAGCTGGACGTGCAATATAGACTTTACTCAGCAATGAAGCACAGTGGGGCTGCTTATCAGGAATGAGTCAAATACTTAGCAAACCATATTGCAATTGTGACTTTGTTACTGAGCAGCAGAGGAAGTATAATAAAGAGGAAGTCTAAAGCTTTCTTCAGGGTGTCTTTAACCAGCAGACAATGCAGAGCAGCGTCTTTTAGCTTGTGTGAAATGTATGTTTATATGAAGATGAAGTTCTTACCTATGTTGATTAACAGATGCAGCACCGGGGGAGACAGAGAAGAGAAAGAGAGAATTAGTGCATTCAGAATGAATATAATGACCAAACACATAACATGAATTATTACGTGTTTATGTATATTCACCAAATAGTTCTATTATATTGTAAACTGTTATTTTTTAAGCATTATAAACTGCTTGATATTTTATTTTATGGCATAACTATATTCAAGGCTATACAACATATCACTTCTTTTGATCTTAGGTTCACAGATATATTTTCTCCCTCTTTCACGTGATGTGAAAACATTTCCTGACAGTTTTGGCTCTTGCTTTAGGGAATGTTCGAAAAATAATTACTTTTCCTTCAATTGGTTTGAATAGTAACAGTAGACATAACCAGATCTTAATGAATGACCTTCTGGTCTAGTGAACGTATACACATCTAACATTTTAATTACTGTCTGGTATTGCTTGAATCAATTTGCATTTAACCTAGATTTCCAGTTGACAGGGATTACACCATGTGATTAGTGTGGTCAATATAAACGAATACAGACTACCTTTACAAATGCTACAGACTTCTGCCTATAGCATATTCATAGGATTTATAGTTTTGTTTTATTTTGAGAAGTTTCCTGCATCTACTTAATTTGTATATTAAAAAAAAATACACAAATTGTTTAACTCAATTGATCAAGACTTCAAAGTCTAATGCGTCTAAAGTCTAACAGTGTAAAAAGATAACAATGAAACTGGAAAATATTCTTTATTGATAACATCCATCATATGGAGTATATAATTACAAAACTGTTAATCCGTGGTTAATATGCCTTCCCTCAAGCTGTTCATAACAAACCAGGCATTACACACAACACTATGGTCTCACTAATTCCCATGTCTCAGACATGCAAACAAAAGACCCCCTTAGACAAGAGGTATGACCCCCACCCTGGCCTAGTGGGTCACCTATTTGTGCCTTCCCGTCTTCTTTCCCACGCCAACCTCACACTCATTAGGGCCCTGCATAAGGAAGAGTGTCTGCTGGGGCATTAGTTTCAGGTGAACTGGTTGACATGATGCCCCAGAAGGATTCCCACTCCTTCCACCCTTCCCGTTCTGTCTCCTGTCTCACCCCACTTTGTTTATTTGTTTGTTTCTCCCTGCGTACTTGGTTGTCAGACAGAGAGAACTGGTCCCCTCCGTTTCAGCAGCGACTGCCATAAACGACACATCATTTATAGTAACAAACACACGCACACACTTATGACAACCTTAGCAGGAAATATGCCAACTTTTTGCGTGGTCTTAGGAAGCCAAGAAAATGTAAAGTGCGTCATCTTAAAGGCGCTGATATCTCATCCAGTTCACTTAATTTCAGATGAGCCCTGGTTCAAATCAATGCAACAGGAAGTTCCCCACGCACTGTAACAGCTCATGTCAGAGTGCCTAATTTAGGACACGGTTGAATCTCCACCCTTGTTAAAGTGTTTTGGAGAAGACGTCAGCAGACCTTCTCATTCTTCACAGAGAGGTGCAGTTATCACATAACCTGTGGAAAAGGGTGGGCGCCATCCCGGTTCTTTAATTAAAAGGGAGAGACTGTAAGCAAGCTCATCTTTTTAAATGTTTACAGATGGCCATGTGTCAACAGCTTGCTGCTGATTGCCGTCAGTAGAGTAGCAACAGACAGCTGGAGCATACTGCTTCTCTCAAACATTCGAGCATAGTTATCTCATGTCGTATGACTGTTTTATGCCACTTCCTATGTTGAGAAACATTAAGAGTAACTATGTCAAACATAAAGCTGCACCTTTTGACCAAACAAGCATCTTTCTAGCAAATATTTGTAACCAAGCAGCTACAAAAAACATATGCTTCATTCTCACCTATACTATTCTGTGTTAGTCAATTCAGAATCACAATAAGAAAGCCAGTTAAAAGACATTCACCCTGCAGTCATGGGAAATAAGTGTAGGGCTGGCCTGAGAACTGTTTATTTGACGCAAGCGCACTGTTGACAGTATGCTTAGCTGAAGGAAAAGAAAACTAAGGTAAAAAAGCAACAACAAGTTAACAAGGGTAAATAGCTTGTGCAGACAAATTTATAGATAACATTCACGGTCAGTTGGGAGGTTCCTGGAACGTTTTCGGCCAATGGTTTTTGTTGGCACTACTGATGTAAACTACTCTTCCTTGAATCAGATGAAATGGGAAATTATTGGCTGGTCTCAAAGACATCAGCTACCCTTACATGACATGGGATTGAAACTCCAAAATCCATCCAACAGCACCCACCGCAAAAATGCAGGGATGTACTGTGGTGTATTTTTAGGGAGAACATGGAAAATGAAAATGGTAGTGCTCTCTGTGGCTTCTCAGAGCTCTTTGCCTCCAGGGACAGTAACCACCCATTCTAAGGAAAACAACATGTACAAGTACAATGTCTGAAACAGTGACTCGTCCAACCTAAAATGAGCTGGCTTTTCAATAACAAGTATCTCAGCAAAAAGCAATTCAGTTCCACCTATTTCCTTTCTATTCTAATGTACCATTCTGTCAAGTGAAGACTTTTTGAAATTGTGACAAATTCTCTCTCAATACTCTTTTAGTCATCTCTCTCATTAGACTGTGATGGGCATATGCCAATGGCCACATACCAATGCAAAGAAAGAAGCTTCACATGGAAAAAATACATTTATACCCCCCTCCTCACATCACTTGTATCATTACACTGGCCCTTGACCCTATTGCATCTGCTCTCTCTAGGGGAGACATACACAAACAGCAAAGGCTGTTAGCCAGAACTGACGCCGTAAGTTTCTGTTTGACTGTATCATGTCTGAAGAAATAAAATTACCAAATCTCACATTGAGCTCCTGTGTGGTTATTTCAACAGCTCTCTTGGCAAATGAGTCAATCACCGGCCTGAGTAATCTTGTTACCTGTGAAATGCATGCATGCCACTTCTATTGGCACAGAACTACTGAAAAGGAGGCTTAGCTGAGGCAAAACAAACTAGGCGGTCGAAAGAGCCATAACTGTCTTGCTGGCTATGATTTTGTTTTGAAAGACCTTAAAGGACCTCATGGTCTGAGGAACCTTTCACATTACAGATACAAGGATGACTAAGCGTCACAGAATGTCTTTTGGTTCTGACTCTGCAGAAAGCACTCTGCAATATGCTAGGTGGTGTTGGGAATTAAAGAGCACCTTCTTTTTATCCCCCTGATGCTTTACACCACATTTGTGGGGAACCATCCGTCTCACGGGAGCTCACAACATTCTGAAGCACCTTGTCAGATGCCGCCTGACCTAGTCGCTCCACACAGCACCCCAGGGGAGAGAAATAAAAAAGAACGAAACAATGACTGAGGGGTTGTGTGCAGCCAAGAGGAGAAATGAGGGGAGGAGGGGAGGTGACAGCGACAGGGAAAGAGAATGGGAACGCTCCGATGCTAAGCCCACCGCTCTACCATTTCCTCCCCCTCTGCATACACACACACACAGCCAGGCCATTGTACACCCAGGGGGCTTTGCAGATAAATGGCCGCATGTTAACCACATTTGACGTGCTGCACAAAAGGGGACACCGCGGGTCCCATGACGCAACCTGCAACAACTGAAACCCACCGCCCCCCTGCTTCCTCACCTCACCTCCTCCTCCTGCTTTGCCCATCCTAACGGAGAGAAAAAAAGACATGAGGTGCAGCGATTGGGTGAGGCTGGGACGTCAAGTGCAGAGAGAGGCAAGACAATTTGTCGCTAGGCTGTAAAGACTCCTCAGCATTATGCCTGACTGGGCTTTTTGACCCAATGCCATGTCAGAGCAGTGACAGGCCCAAAGACTGCAAAAACAAATAAGAAAGTTATTTGAAAGACTTTCCTTTCTGTAAATTCCCAAAGAAAAACTTAAATGTAATTGTTGGAAATTGAAAATAGTAATTATAAATAATAATGTTAAAATGTTTTGTTAACCTAAACAAATCTAGAGTGACATTTCAAAGCTGGTGAAATATAACGTAGCTTAACGTGATCACTCAACTTTGGTTAATTAAACACTCCATAGGTATGATGAATTTACTGTCATCTATAAGATTGATGGGACTTTCAGGACCCCTAAGTTTCCGATTGAATCGCATTTGTGATGACAGGCCTGCAAACAGGCCGTTACGGAGCGGAAAACTTTACTTTGAGCATTTGCCATGGACCTCTCTTCCTTTGGAGTCCATTCAGGTACAAAAATTGACCTCTGAACACCAGAGCATGGGAGCCAGCCTTCACTTTCACTCCTGCACCCACTCTCACAAGTACGGAGCCAAAAAAAAGTATGTTTGGGGGGAGGGGGGAGTGCTCGCTTTGCAGCGCCAGCACTAACCTTTTCAGCCTCGTCACGTCTTTGATGCCTGACGGACTACACAAAAGCACCTGCTCCATCCCCGGAGAGCTTCTTTGGTTCCCCCCGCACCAACCCCTGCTGACCTCACCGGCATTCCATGCCTTTGGGGGGCCCTTCCCATGGCTACCTCTTCCTCAGCTGCCCCCAGACCCTCCCGCAGCCGCCCCCTTCACCCCCCTAATCCCACAGTAAACACGGCAGGGCCGGCCTGTTTCGAGGATGCACGGGACTTCTCACAGAGCTCCAAGGAAAGGTGCACCATGGATAGGGCCTCGTTGCGTGGGAATGAGGGAGGAGAGGGTACAGCACCTCATTGAGATGCAAAGGGGTCACTGGCAAAGTGAAAACCTCATAAAGTGACAAAGGCAGGTTGATGTGGAGATGGGTAAAGTCTTTGGTTAATTTAAATGTAGAATTCAATGTGGTGAGATAAAATATGTTAAATCAATTCTGAAGTCTTGGCTGCCATAACAAATGGTGTGGGTATATAACTGGAAAGTTCACAGGTAAAAGTTTGATCAGTCGAATAAGCAATTATTCAGTGTTTCCTCCCCCTTTTGTCTTCAGTTTAACAAAACAACATTGTCATGGTTATCCATGTCCATCTGTCTCCATGTGTGAGATATAGAAAGAAGAAAGAAGAGAAAGAAACATTGAAACATTGTATGAGTGTTTGTGTGTGAGAGAGAGTGAGAGAGGGAGAGAGATCGATCAACCAGTGAACTGACAGCTGTGAGCTTTTTTTTAGTGGTGTCCTGTTTTTTAATACAACTTGGGGAAATGAATTTCCAATACTAGATATATTGCATACAAGGTGAGAACATTGTAAAATTGAGAAAATAAGCGCTGTACAATCAATAAGTAGTCCTCACACATAACATGTTATAACTCTCTGTCTCACACCACAAACTTCAACACAAGTATCACTATCCTTGCCTCCCTGCATGTTTGCACAAAAGCTGGAGTGTGAAGTGAATCAGCAGGCGGTGCCACCCTCGCATTACAAATGGCTTGATTGGTCCTTCCCCTTTTCCATTTCCTGTGTACCTTCCCAAAGCATCATGTGACCTCTCCGACATCTCTAACACTCCCCTCCCCTCTCCTCTTCTCCAATCGCTACCCGCCATACCCAGCCAGCGCTGCTAGACAGCACACTAATTGCAGACATGCCAGGCTACCACCATAATAAAGCTGGGAGTTGCTTTGAGAGGGGGGGGGGGGGGTGGCATGGCTTGCTCATTTGCGAGGATGGCTGAGGAAGGTGCCACACATGAATATTTCATTAGCTTTAATTGCTGAGGAACACTTTCTTTATGGCAGTCTCGCCAAAGAGGCTGCCGCTGGTAATAACGAGGCCTGGCCCATTGTAAAACTTGAAAAGCCGATGGCATTAAGACCAGTGATTTTGCCAGCCTGAAAAGGTGGGTTCAGTTGTACCATCTGGATCTGTGGCACACATGGCAATTCAATCCTGCTACTGCCTAGCAATTGGAACACAATTAAGGGCTGACATCATTCAGTTACAGTAGACCCTCAGGGTACCTTGTACATCAATAAGGAAGTCTAGCATCATTCAGTCTGGCAATTGAACTTTAGCACTTCACAGCAAGGTTAAGTAGAAACAGACCAAACCCTGCTTGTTTTATAAATTATGGAAAAAAAATTCCCACACGCACATTAAATAATTAAATAAACTTTACTTTAAACACCTTTGAGCAGCTCGGGTTCCCTATTGTGAATAAATGCACCAGTTGATGAGAGTAAAAGAGCTAGTCCATGCTAGAGTCTCATTTGTAGAAACCAGAGGCTGCTTTGACGGGGCCATCAGATCCAATTCTCCTGAGTGCTAGCGCTTACACTAAGGAAGAGGATCATTTAGCCCAGGAATGTAAAGCACAGGACATCCTCCCTGATAAGGAGCAGGCATGCCTTGCCCGAGGTTGTGGGCCAGGAGTTATCGACTTGAAAGGCAGCAAGTCAGCACTACACTCCTTGGCTTCTGTGAGCGGAGAGTCTCCTCATTACTTTAATTGCTAGACCTGCAACCCTCAAAAAAGTTATGCCCTGTAATCTCAGATGAGAGCCCTGCTGGTGGACAGTAGGAAAAGCAGTAAAACGAAAAAGGCTAAGCTCGGTGACTCCTTTCAAACCTCACCTCAGATAATGATAAAACACAGCAGATTGGTGTGATGGACCAGGAATGATGGGGAGTGAGGTGCTACAAACGCAGTCTGTCTGTCTAAGCAGATGCATAGAAGGAATGCTGTCAGGAGTAATTCCTCAGTAGTGTTCATTTCCTGAGGTAGCAGGTTGACATTTGCTTATGACAGTGCCCACAGCCCCTCTGTCCCAGGCAAGTGCTGGGAATAGCACCGCAATTTCACACTGTAGAATCCACATCTGTGTCATAGGAAGATGTCAGAACCCATTGCCAGTCCTTTTACTTTCACTTTTATGTTGCAAATTGATGACTGAATAAGTATGAGTTTAGATAACAAGGCTGATGTAATTACAGCTATTGGCCCTTCTAACATAGACGTGCATGTTTAGTCTGATCTCAGAGCAGTGCCTGTGACTGTGGGTCAGAATGAAAGAGGCCATTACACTCAAGCTAATCTCTGAGAGCAATCTATTCCAATTACTTAACCACTGTATCACAGGCCAACATCTCCACCCTCATCACAGCAAAATGAAGATACAAGCAGATAGACACAGTCTGTGTTTTCCTAGCAGCTCAGTCAGGGGAACCTTCAAACGCAGATGACTGGCAGCAAGGCCACAGCCCATGGACACAGACTCTTTGGGCCTGTAATATAGATCTGGCATTAGGGCGGGAGCATTGTCAACAGTGTGGGCTTTAAGAGGCATTCACCCATACATGGGAGGTCTGGGCCCACAGATGTCATGACACCTTAATCCACCGATCCGTTATTGATTGTTCCATGTGTCTGTGACCTTGCCGGAGGTGTTCCACTAATCAAACGGGACATGTCCATGTGAGTGCGTACAGTGTATGTGTGGGGTTTGTGAGAGAACATCCATATGTGTAGGCAAACATAAATCGGACTTGGGGGAACAATTAACGGCGAATCCAAACTGTCGAGAAATAGTGAAAAATAGAGGGTTAAATGCAAGAAAAACAACTTTTATCAAAAGCTTATCAATTTTGTATGCACGTTATAATCACAACAACACAAAAACACACAGACATCCCAGTCGTGCTCAACCTTAGTTCCATTCATTATCACCGGGACTGTTGTTTCTGCTGCCTGCAGTGACATACCTCATTATTGACCTTGGTAAATCCTCGCTGTTTAGGCTAACGGCAATTCGGCGCCACAAAATGTCACAGCGCTACTCTGCACTCACTCATGAAGAAAATGTGCACATGGTTAGTTAGGGGGAAGACGCACAATAAACTCTGTCAGTCACCTTGAACGACAAACATACACGTCCACGGCCGAGCACCTTGAACAAGAACAGATAACTTGTAAAGTACAGCCTCTGACTGTGGAAACATCACACGTTATCTTGATCACCATGGCCGACGTGGGTGTTTTTGGCATTCTTAGGCCAACTACCCACACCCAACGTAGCGATGGACTGCATAAAACAAGAGCTGTGGTATTTGAAGCTGTATCATCTAGTAGAGAGTGGGAGAGCAAGAGAAAAGAGGAGGGAACAGACTCACTACTGTGAATTGCCCATTCCGGTTAGTCACAAGTGACACAGGACTAACGAAGCCTCCGGTGGTGTTCTCCTGTCCCTCTTAGCGGTGACAGATGTTAGGAGAACAGAGTCAGATAATGCTCTCTGCACTAGCTTGGAGAAAGAAAAAAAAACTGGGGGATGGGCTTAATGTAGCTTAACTTGGAATAAAAACACCATAGTTATGCCATGGTTAGACAGTTTCCTGCCACAAAGTATATAGGAATCTAAGCATCTCTTAGCAAATATTCCAAAATATCACAAGCTTCAGCGGGATTCTTTGAATCGGCATGTACTCAGACCACAATGCACTTTGTGCAGATGCTCCCGAGACAACTCCTCTACCTAGATCCTTCTAATCTCTCATGTCCAGAGAAGAAGTTTGAAGCACACAATAGGGGTACGTCTCTACACTAATGTATGTTCCCTTGTCTTTGGCAGATAGCAGACTGCTTTAGCTTTAACCAGCCTCCCTGGGCCACCAGCATACAGCTTAATGCGATAATACGGCCGCCCGGTGAAGCATTAGGCCTTCTGCACCCCAGCAAACAAAGGACCCCCTCTTTCCAAGCAGGGTCCGTCCCCTCCCCAGTGTCCATAGGTGTTTGCTGAAGTAAATCGGCCTAAATCCTGCACAGCTTGGCCCAGCTGAAAGGGGAGGGGACTTGAATGAAGGTGTACAGATAATCTCCTTTTCTTACAAACAAAAAAAGGGGGGAGGGAGCGAAACAGATAAAATTAAGAATTCATATCACATGGTGCATTTGAGTATTCTTGCGTTCCCTCTCTCTCTCGGTATGCCTGTGGATTTGCATTTGTGATCCCTGACCTATTGAGGTACAGGGGGAAAAGCGAATGAAAGGCTAACACAATAATGGATGTCTTGTCTGTCAGTGAAAAGGCACAGGCGTTTGGCCCCTGACTGGATGTTTTGTCTCACTTCGTGAAAGCGATGGACTGCTAGAAAGTGTCAATCCTGAGAGTGGCATCTGTCCCGCCACCCATACAAATCCATGAATCTCTAAAACCAACGTCTGGATTCTCTTATCTCTATATCTGGGTCGTTGGCTTATCTTGAATATGGCAGATGTATGGTAACTTTACGGTGGCAGTGGTGGTTTGGGGGGGGGGCGGTATTACCAAAAGAAACTAGTCAAATAAGTCTGAGTGAGTGCTTTTGCTACAAAGTGACAACATAAACAACTAACACCTAACGTCTGTAGCAGCACTTTAAAAAAAGAATTCCACTTAGTCTCGAGCACTTGTGATATTTCTTTTGTGTCCATAAAACAATCTGTTGCTTGCCACTCCATTCCCCCGGCCCCCAGCTCTCCTCCCGTATACACACGCTAACTTGTTTTCTCTCACTCACTATCTTTCTAACCTTATCAGTGTCTTTTTTTTGTCTCTCTAAGTCCCTCCCTATTCTTGCTCTCTTTCGTCTGGTATTTGTACATTGATAGTTCCAGACTGGCATCCAGTAACATTATCTAGGCATTAGTAAGGACCCCATCCCTTGTTGGGGCAGTTGACTGGCGTGGGCAGCGTAACCAAGGGAGTTTAACAATCGCAAAGAGGATCCAAAGTTATGTCACTCTACCTCTATACCTCTAGCTCGAGATCATAGTTTTCACCTTTTCTCTCCTTACTCACTCGCTCTCACTCTCCCTTTCTCCTTTCTTTCTTGCGCTCTTTTCATCTCTGGCTTTGGGATGCTGAAAGCGAGAGAGTGGCCTGGCGGCAGTGAAAGGGCTGAATTGTGATTAAGAAGGAGGAGAGGAGCTCCTTTTCTTTGTTCTGCCCTCGGGGGTGTTTACTGAGGGGGTGTGTGGTGGAGGAGGGAGTGAGGGAGTGAGGGAGCGAAAAATAGAGAGAGAGAAGGAGAGAAAGAGAGAAAGAAGGAAAGGGGGTGGCTGAAACATGGCATAGCAGATATGAAAGGCATTCAGGTCAGCAGAGATGATGGTACTACAGGAGAGCTACTTGAGATTGGTGTGTGTGCATGTGTTTTAGAGAGTGAGAATACTATTTGTATATTTGCAAATAAATAACTGCAATAAGATTTTTTTAAGCCGTATTTAGTAGGAAGTGGTTAAAGGAGGGTGAAAGGTATCTGCTGCAGCTGCATTCACAATGGCCCGGTTGTACGCAATACGTGCCAAAGACAGTACACTAGACACCCTGGTACTGCCGATTATAAAAGCATGCCAGTGAGATGCCCCAATGACAAGCCATTGTCTTGGCGCTTTGTCTCGGTGAACCTGCTAGCCTCTTTATGCCACCCGAACAAATATCACACAATGTTCCCTTCATAGAAACAAGTGATTTAATCTGTTAGCTGCAGTGACTCAATACAGCGACTTCTCACAAAGACTTCTGATCATTTGCATTAGTAGCCCTAACATCGGTTTCTAAACGAGCAAAAAAAAAAAACAAGAATCACAAATAAATTTGAAAGTGACAGCTGTAGTACGCATCATAGACAAATTATGCCCAATAAGAGAAAAAAACATGAGACAAATTAAAAACTGACACCGCTGAGCATCACATCAAACTTACAACGATCTATCATTTAAGAGAAAGCAACACACAACAACAGAACCATGACAATCTACAGAAAGCTCCAACTTTATAGTCTTGCGCCTCTGACAGTTTTGTCAAGCTGGCCCTCACAGCTGGATGTGACGTGCTGTGAAAAAAAAGGGGGAGGTTGGGGGTGTGGGAGGGTAAATGACAACCACAACACAACTGCAGCCAGAGAGCGGATCGAGTTTCACATAGGGCCTAATGTGACCTCCCATTGGGCCCTCAAAACAGTGGGGTGGGGCCGCACTGCAAAGAGAAGAGGACCTGAACTACAAACTATAAAAATAAATTTTAATAATTTTTTTAACAAATCTGTCATTTTAAAATTCAGTATCATATTCAAATTGTATAAAATGTGTCTTCCAGTTAATGAGGCGATAAAGTAAACAGTTGAATTTTTACATTCAATAATAGGCTATATTTTTAACTGATAATTCAAATTAATGATATAATTGTATGTAATTATATGTAGGCTTAAGCGTGTAGCCCTAGCTGTTCAACAGAAAAGTATCCAACTAGTCAATATTATAAATGTGTGTATATTCTTTCTATTATTTACATATATAATAACGGCAAGTGGAGACGATTCAAAACATTTGATTCACCTCACGTCTCAAGACTCGTTTTGTAGTCACCGCCGGATGTATTATTAGCCTATCTACTCCTCCACTTATTTTCCTCAAATACATTTTCTGTCATTAAACAGAAGGGAAAAGTATAATTTAGTCAAATAAAGTTCAATAAATTAGCAACTAATGTTTCCCTGGTAAATGTTTTCAAATAGCTATAAAATAATTATAATAATTTCAATCCGAATCACGAGAACTGAATGACCGCTTCACTCATTTTTGCCCCCAAATAGTTTCAACCCATCGACTTTATTCAGTGTCATACACTCCGCGACAGGCTACATTGATTTTAATAAAATCAATAGATCGCATTTAATAAAGTATCGAGGTCAAACACAGCTATAGCAGGGTCCGAGAATGTGTGTGAATTCTACTCCCAAAATAACTAAAGCAATTACATTTATTTACATCCAAGACAGCTTGATCAGCATAATAAGAAGCGTTTTAAAAATATTACACTCTAATTCAATTCAATTAAATCTTTTCTTTTTTTAGAAAATTTTTTTTATCTAACACGAATTAGGAAACAGCGAATGTAATAGTCTGTAGGTGTTTGTGTGTTTGTTTTTCTTTGTGTGTAAAATTCTCCTCAGGCCAATAGACACCATGACTTTTCTTTTTTGTTTTATTTCCTTAGGATCCCAACAAAAAACTATCGTCACTTCAATTCACGTCAATGACCCCTTCAACACAAAACCAAAGTCATGTGTTTAATAGTCATAACTCTTGTGACTATTTATAAGTTAAGAAAGTAACGAAAAGTGTCCCAACACATAACCTGTAACCGCACAGCACAACTTTACACCTTTGCAATTCAACAGAAGACAGAAATCCATAACAAGTATAAGTGTAAAAGTTTGACAAAACAAATACAACACCCAAAATAACTTTTATCCGTATTTTAAGGTATTTTAGAGCCGTATTGTGTCCTGCAGAAGACACGCGTGCGCGCACACACTCACACACACATAACGGTTTTGTGCCGTGAGATAATAGACGCTCACATCTGAACTCTCCCTCTAACTCCTAGTCTCTTACAGTTTAAACATTTCCACGGCAAAGAAAACGACTTAAATCAGTAGGCTTTATAGCTACCTCAAGCAAACTGCAAAATAGTTTACACTGTCGTTGAGTTTTCCGCACTCTTCTGTACAGCGCTTCAGTTGACAACGCACAGTTTCACCCAAATCCAACTGTGTTTTAAAGAAGCGAGAACAAGCCCGAGACACGTTTTTCGACATAAGATACTTTCTTACCGTTCTTTCTCCTCGGGTTGGCCTGTTTTCTCCTCTTACACCGGGGACCCTCCGCCATGATCTCCTGCTTCATTGATAAGAGTGGGTCAGATGGCAGCAGTCCGCATGGGCTCCGCTCCTTCATCCAAGATCTAGCAACACACACACGGCAACAATTGGACTCTCAGGGCAGGAAGGAGGATGTGTGTCGCTCACAGGAGAGCAAATGATATTTGGGGGGTAGAGTGACTGAGATGTCCGAATGAAGTTATCCAGGAGGGTTTGTTTAGAGGGACCGTGAACGTCCTGCGCGTCGTCTGATCTTTTGAAGTATGTGTGTGTATGTGTGTGTGTGTGTGTGATCGGACAGCAGCGTGTGAGTGCGCGAATGAAGGGGGACGGACACACCGACACCTTCAAGTCACCATAAAGCATGTGCTGTGCGTATAGAGCATATCATAGAATGAAAAGCAGTTAAAGTTTCCGGCAAAGTCCTTTAGTGTTTAGCGGACATCCATGGCTTTATGTTTTTTGTTTTTTGTTTTTGTTTTTCTTCACTTTTCACTCATTTTGCTTTAAGTTGTTATAAGCATCGGATCTGGTGGGCTACTTTCTTTGTGAGTCTGATGGATGTAAATATTGGCTTCATAATTTCTCCTCTGCCTGATACTGATTTACCGAATTTAACAAGGCATAATTACTTTTCCTCGGAAATGACAGGATATTCCCGTTAGTTTATGTTATAAAGTAGCATAAGGTGCTGATAAAAAAAAAAAAAAAATGTTTGCATATAGTTCTCTTTCTCTCTCTTTTTTTATATGAAAAGGGCACATAAACATTACGTGTTGCATTTGAGTAAACTCGTCTAATTATTGCTTAGAATAAAAAAAAAAATCTCTGTCAGTTTATCACAATGTAAAATGTAAAATAAAATGTGCAGTAGTGTGGTTGCGAAGCCTTAAAATAACACACTGAATCAAAGATTGATAAACAAACAAATAAACAAGAACATTACCCTCTCATATCAGCTTATCTCATCACAGTCGTCAACAATTTGTGGATACACAAAATAGATTTTTTTTAGCTAATTTATGGAATTTAATGTTTAAATATTTCAACTAAAACTAAGTCATCTGCCTAAAATCGAAATCGAAAATTGAAATGAGATGCGGATGAAAAAAAATGTGTTGTGTTGTTTTCTAAAGGGAAATCATCCGTTTATGAGAGCCGCGTAAACATGCACTGATAAATGTAACGAGCGACATCATCACCATCATCCCTGCGTGAAGCTGCCGGTGTGTCAGCATCCGTGAGGCGCGCGCACCTTTCTCACCTGAGCCGACTGAAGCCAAGTTGATTGAAATCTCATATTCGGGAGGGGGTTACAAAAAGTCAAACAGGCTGTACAAAAAGCATCCACAAGGACTCAAGTACACGAAACAGGCTCACCTACCCGATTCTATATGAAAATTCCCCCAAAAAGCCGGTTAGAGGGGAGGAAAACGCCACAAAGATGTTTGGAGCGCTGAGGAGGACTATAATGAGGGACCGTTATTCCTGATGGACAGGTTTGGACTGATCTCTGTGAGCCACAACACGGAACAAACCTGAGGACGCACTGACGTGTTCCGCCTCTTCAGATGACATTTCTGAGCTCTCTCTTTTACTTTTGCGCTCCGAGACTCTGACACACACGCCACCTATCTTTACAGGGCGGGATAGATGGAGAAACACTGAGGTCGTCTGATGAATCAGATCAGGTGCTCGCGTCTAACGCTCTGCAACACACAGGTACGTGGGACTTTGGAAAGGTGAGGCTTTGGACATTCTATCCTGTAAGCGGAACAGAGCAAGAATGGTTAGAACTCGAGCATCGACCGCATGATCTCAAAGAAGAGGAGCTGAAAAGATGCACGAGAGGATGCCGGTGCTGCACTGATCTGACAGGTAGCTCACCTGTGTGTGGTTGTGTGTGCGTGCGCGCTCTCTCTTTCAGCCATTTCATTGTTACTTCTTGTCTTGCGCAGTGATGAATGTTGCATTTGCAATTTAAACGCGTATGTATTATATGTGATTCACTGTGTAATTTACGGGCTGCTTATGGGCTCCAGGGTGAACAATGCAATTAAAAGT
The DNA here is from genome assembly GCA_027497675.1 of Cyprinella lutrensis. Taxonomy (NCBI): domain Eukaryota; kingdom Metazoa; phylum Chordata; class Actinopteri; order Cypriniformes; family Leuciscidae; genus Cyprinella; species Cyprinella lutrensis. The sequence continues at coordinate 16,643,080 of JAOTRC010000043.1, forward strand.
GATCATTTAGTGACTCTGTTGCATATTTCAAGCCAGACCTGATGAATTCGTTGCAGCAGGGGATCAAGAATAATATATTTCCATCAAAAGCTATCATAACAAATCTAGCTATATTTTTTTCAAACGTTTTTCCTCTTTTCCTCAGCCTTCTTCACCCCTCAATCTTTCATTTTAGTACATCATATATTAAATGCACTCTGATTGGTACAGTGTGAAGAAATTTACCCTCCCTAAAATCAAGCTTTTTTTTTTTTTTTTTTTTTTTTTGCAGGGATTACTAATTGACCAATAAAATGCCAGTGCTGTTTGATGTACTCATTAAAGACCAATTGAATTTCACTGGAGGCGTTTATATTAATCGATGCATTTTATTAGACGTTGCTTGAGCATTGAGTTCTTGCACGGAAACCCCTCGTTGCGCATGATGCATATAATAATAATAATAATAATAATAATAATAATACATGTATATTAATATTACTATATAAATATGAATTATTGTAATTGCTGTATGAAATACTATTTTTTTTTCATAAAAACACTAGTCGCTGCTTTTACTTTTCCCCTCTTCATCCATTATTTTTATGATTGTGTGTTGGTGCCTCTGCGGAGTGTGGCGTGAAATTGGATCATAGTCGAGAGAATAAAACCCTAACCTAGAAATTTATTTGTGTCGATTATTTCTTTGTATTCTGAGACACTATGACCTATTTTCTGGAGAAGTAAACGAAAGAATCGAGTGCAACAAGGACGGTGCTCAGCTAACCGTTCTGTGCGTGCTGTTGTGTCAATTGGCAGCAGAAGTTCTGCTGTATTACTCATTCACTTTGACTAGAATCAGCTCGCCTCGCGAGATTTCTCACTAATACATTCCGAGGATAAAACGGCATATATTCAATTCCTGATTCTCCAACTGCCATTCACAATGATAGAAACCAATGTGACCTCATATTCTTACATTTCACCCACATACTTCTGTTCCCAAATGATCCCTTTGTCTCATTTATAACAAGATTCCTCTGCACTGGTTTGCCCTGAATTTAGTTTTGTTAAATTGGTAAGATTTAATTATTACTGTTACTTAAATATTTGTTTTGGCATCACTAGAAGAAAAAGAAGGTAGTTAAAAATAAATAAATAAATAATTAAACAAGAACAACATCTGTCAACTATTGACCAAGTGGTTGAAAACAGAATAACATTAACCATTGATGATGACGAACCAGTGAGTGTTGAGGACAAAACTATCAGAGCATTTACAGAGAGCAAAATTGTTCAACACTTCCTGTTGCATCATCAGTCTGTGGGAGTTTATTGCTTTCAAAAAACATGAGAGCAGAGAATAAAATCCAGCCTTCACTCAAATGAGCTTGACAGGATATCAGATAGCTCTATGATTGATCTTTCAGTTTGAAAAAAAAAAAATCAAGACAACTCAACATTTTTTTTTCTTTACCCTGTCTTTTCTAGTACTGAAAAACTAGTTAGGCCTTATTATACCACAAAAACCCAGAACTAGATTGCTGACAAAACACCTGTGGGCGCAAGATGGAAAGAGGGAAGTTCTGCCACATCATCACCATTATCCCCTCGTAGACGTGAGTGATAAAGTTTAGTCTAGGCAATGTGAGTTTAAAATCAGCAAATTCTTGGAAATATAAAAGAGAACTGAGAGAATGAGTCAACAAAAACCTGAGGAAAGGTTTACCATACTTTGACCATGTGAGCTAGTCACCTCCCCATCAAACCAACACACACATACTGTTGCCTAAGTATCTTGCGACATTGCAAGAGACACAGTCTCTGTATGAACTGCCCACCAGGGTGAGACACTGGAAAAACAACCTTGCTTGTTTGTTTGTACAAACTAACACTACTTCTGTGACACCTATATGATGCTGCTCTGTCCCATATTTTCATTGTCACCACTCTCGCTCCATCAAGTTGCACACGTTCCACCCCCCCTCGATGTCTGGGCCACTCTATGTCTCAGGACAATGGATGTCTGCATGGGGCGAGGGTCTTGCCCCACCTATTGTCAGTTTAGCATGGCGAGGCTTTAGGTGCAGGTCAAACGAGACGGGGGCCCTTGATGTGCACGCAGACGGACACAAACATCCCTCCCCTGCGTCCCACAAGCATGAACTAATCCAGCTACAACCTCTGTCAACATAAACACATGACTAATCTGAGTGCATCTATGGCAATAATACCGGTCTAAGTGGAAAAGAGAAGAGTGGGGGAGAGCTGTGGCCTAATCCTAAGGGGGAAAAGTACAGATTAATAATAGACCTTGGAAATATAACACTATTTTGGGGAGGGGAGGTCAGGGCTTGGTTTCACCTAAAATTGAGTGAGTGATATGCAGGGGCATATGGTTGCTCTATCAGCTTACAAAATAAAGGAGGATTAGTGCTTTTGGACGAGGTTCTGTGAGGTGATTACACTCGTATCTTGAAAAAGACTTTGTGTTCAGGGGCTATTAATTGTGTAACGATTTTAACTGTTTGTCTGATGCTTATAAAATATTCTAAAATCGAGTCTTGTGCTACACAACTTCCGTGCTGCACGTCCTACTTTTCTTATGGAAAGGGAGTGCATTAAGGTCTGCATGGAATTTTGTATTCTGTGATTTGTCGACCTGAACGTAACGCAGACTCTTCATTCTGAATCTTACACTATATGTACAGCTTGACTGTGACCTCCTGACCCTCTCTGGAAGACATCAGGACAGCACAGATGGGAGGCACACCTTAGCCCCTGTATGATTCACTTTCGTTCTGATTACTGTTTTAATATGGTGTAACAGTTCTTTTCCTGCCCAGGTTCCTGTTTAGAGTCCTTCCTGTAAATGTCATGTGTTTCCATGAATAAATCAGACTTCATGACTACACATTTGCAGTATGTCTATGTACTAGCACTTGATTTGAATACAATCAAAATGGTTGCTGTTTTAAAGTAACTAAAAAAAGTAATTATGAGATAGTTTGAAATAAGTGAAGTCCCACTGTGAGAAATAGGAACTGCATACAGTAAATAAAGTCACATTCCGACATACAAATTCAAGGTCACAATTTTGAAATAAAAAGCCATAAAATCAATAAATAATTGAATCACAAAATAAGTCACAATTATGTGAATAATGTTGCAATTGTGATTTAAAAATTCACAATTACCGAGCCAGAAATGGGCTTTCAATAGTGGCATCAGATGATGTTATAAATGCATATTCCCACAACAACCTTCATGTTTCATAATACGATGTAATGCACAGCATCATTCAAATGGCATTATTTCTTTTTGTGCTTGTTATGTTTTTACCCATAGAGCCTGATATTTGGACCCCCCACAGCCAAACGGATTTAGACCCCCCAGCAGGCACAGGAGTATGATGTAGTATGATGTATGGTTAAGCCAAATGATACATTTTACTCACGTATGCCCCACTACGATCGTTGTAATTCCACCCATCCCCAGCCATCCATCCCTCCACCCTTTTCTTTCCGCCCCTCCTCCTCTAATACATCTTCAGATTAAGGTAGACCAAATGTCACCACTGGAGATTACCGTACGTAGTAAGCTATTAACATTTATGGCCCATGGAGGGATTAGAATACCTAGCTGGCTATTAGAGCCAGAGGTCCGGCGAGCGAGTCGGTGACTAATGTGAGTGTCACAAGCAAATGCAGCGCAGTCTGGGCTGAAACCCAAACTTCAACACCTGTCAGGAGTCAAGGGTGTTTGCTGTGCCTTCACACACCTGTTGTGGGTCTATCAAATCATGGGGCCCGTGTGATTCGTGCCAGGTGGTGACATTCAGATGCACGTTTACATGTATACACGCACACACACACACACTCACAAGCACAATCATGAGCTCCCTGACAGGATGCCTAACATAAGCTGTATCAGTAAATCCCTGCCACAACACACCTACGCTCAATTTTTCTTGGCAGATGATGTCAGTCGAACAAGATAACACTTTTTTTGAGAATGTAGAAATGATCTAATTAAACTAATTAAAAATTCTTAAAACAATGATTTCAGTCTGCAAAAACAAATTCATGATCTTTTAAGTTATACCAGTAAGCAAATGTTCTCGATAAAAGACATTTAATAATAAGTTGTTATGTTATTATGGGTGAATGTGTGACCTAAAATATGGATAACGCACAAGTTGCAAGTTACAACAATGAGTCATACTACAGACCACAAGTTGGGTGGTGTAGACACAAATACCACAAAGTCTTCCGAGATGCAAGTGCCATGATCATTCTTGGGGACTCAAATGCTTCATATGAAGACCTCCGACGCAAAGCCTCTAAAAGCCACCTCTGTCAATTATGAGATAATAATATTGAGTGAATGCTCTCCAAACATACGTTCATCAAATACTTTCACTTCAAATTGACTAAATCCCAGTTTCAGCCCATTCAGAAATGCCGGTACTTGGGCAGAAACCTATATATGGAGCCTGAAGTCTTTGTGTGTTTTAGGGAAGGCTGTAAGTAAAAAAACACTGTATATTCTTAAATTATTTTACAAAAACGAGATTTAACTCGCACTAAAAAAGTGATCATGAGAAGGAAGCATACTAATGCAATTCTAGAAATTGCTAAATTAAGGTGACCAATGGACAGCAAAATGCTAATTGATTCTGCATGTTCATACAAAAACAGGCCAAGAAGACAAATTAAGTTTGTTAGTTGTGAAATCACCAGTAACCCTTTAGTCTCCAGCGCCACCTTTTCCAGAATGACGACCTACCTGTAGTCTCCAGAAGTACAAGGTGTCAGGATCTCAGAGACTTTGTTATGTTAAAAAATGCTGAAATGACCCCCACTTATTGCGAATCACAAGCTAAAGTGAGGTGAAATACATGAATACCTTTCTGTCTGAAGGCTTTATTGACAGATAGGTTCAGAGTGACTCTTGAGGGACCAGCCCCATTTAAAGTCAGACAGCAGCAGCGTTGGCGAGGGAGTCGTGCTACTGACAAAGCAAGACGGACCATTCAGGGTAGGAGATGGACTTAACTCTCAAAACTTACTCTCAGGTACTGGAAGATAAATTCTTGAAACAGTGGTACAAGAGGATGTGGTGCTGGTCCTTCAAGAGTCACTCTCACTCTGTCTGTCTATAAAGCATCAAGTCTTCACAACACTTCAGCTTGTGATTCGCATTAAATGCATTTCAGGATTCAGGGAATTTGGGGACGTTTTCACAAAAAAAGTGTGGAACTCCCACATTAATCTGAAAATAAATAAATAAATGAATAAATAAATAAGCTTAAGAGTAACAATTTACTTAAAGTTGCCTTGGCTTAATTGGCTTTTGGTATGAATGAAAATGTTGACCTTACTGGTATCTAGCTAGTGTGCTCAAAAACAATGACAAAATTCAAAACGTCCTACAGTCTCTCACTTCTGCTTGTATGAATCAATGATGAATCACTCTGCACTTCAGCTTCTCGTCCCTACATTATACATTCATGCTGAATATGAGGCTAAATTCAGACACTTGTTCACACATATTTTCTACATGGTGAATGGTGGACTATGGGTATAGGGAGCAATTCAGACAGTGTAAGGCCCTGTCCCAAATGGCACACTCCGGACTTGTACACACTTCCTCAGAGTCCACACTTCGGTGACGTCATGTAGTGCAGACCTATAGGGCCCTTAGCACGAATCCGCAAGGGTGCTTTGAGAGGTATTTTTGGGACAGATTGAGAGGTATTTTTGGGACACACCAACAGTCTGCAAAGTTCAGTTGTACAGTATCACATATAGCATTCGTGTAATGGAAATAACAGGTTTAGATTGTAAAAAAAGACATAACAAAAAAAAATGTATTTTATGATAAGTCAATATGATAAAGAAACTAACTAACGGGGGAAAGTATAATAAGCCCTGCAAAGAGAAAGACACAATTGTGTCACACAGCAGGAAGTATGCATAGATGAAAATGTGACCTGTTCTTGAAGAGAGGGTAATGAACTAAAGTGCTGAAGTGTGCTTCAGATGTCATGACAATGTGGAAAAGGTAATGAAACCTCTTACTGGAAAATGTGCAATAGTTGCTGACATGGCTATACAGACTCTTTAATAGTGTGAATAGAATAATAATAATGATAATAATAGTATAATAACAATAACAATAATAATAATAATAATTCTATAACTTTATATTGCTTGGAAATGTCCATGACCTTAAGTGTATGCAACCTTTTATGACGACTAGTTTACTTATGAATCTTTCTTGTTAATAAATGTTCCATTCTGTACAAGTAAAATACTGTACATTACTTTTAATTTCTTATTTTGCAATGTGACACCACATAACACAACTATAGTGTTCATTGCAATAGTGAAACAAGAAGATCAAGATTCTCTTGAACTCTGAACCATCTTTGAAAAGTTTATATAAAAAAAAAGTTACAGTGACTTGTTGCCAACCTCAGGGGAAGCCATTATGAATAGGCTGAGAAATCACCATTCATTTCACATTCATATAAGAAAACAATTTCTCTTTTAAGATGAACCAGCAAATAATTACAAAACACACAACAAATTTGCCTCTGGCATGACTGCTAAAGCTGAGCTAATGTAGAGTAGCTCATGTTGTTGTCAGTTAAAGGACAGAGGTAAAGACGGTTGAGAGAGGAAATATTCAAGTAATATCACTTCAAGTGACACAGAAGCCACAATGAGCCCAGAATTGTAATCAATGGTGCCCAGAGTGATGTGTCGAGCTCCTGTCAGGCAGACAAAGAGACAGGCTGTCAGGTCAGGGCTAAATTTACTCTTGAGCTGGTCTCTGGTGTTTCCTCAGGCCTGTCATAGCTGCCCTCAGGTTTGCCGATAAAGAAGGCCGGATACTCAAGTGTCTTGACAAGTCTGACAAAGGATAGGAACTATTCCTAAGGTTTGGAGCGCGTGTGTGTGTAGACAGCATTGATGCACAGTGTCCCTGAGCTCGAGAGAAGAATGATACAGGAAATCTGCACTCTCCAGATGCACCAAAAGAGCGTGGAAAGCCATTTCTCCTTCCAAACTTACATTTATAAAGTTCACATATTTCCAAGGACCACTGTGAGTACCTGTGATCAATATATTGATACAAACACACAGCTTGATTATTTCAGGATTTCGTTGTTTCTTAAAAGGTTAGCCTAGTGCACCAGAAAATTAACGTTTACTCACAATGGGGTTCAATGAATCAATGGGGTTTAGTGTTGTTTTATGGACCTCATCTTTCATGCTTCTTGATAAGATAGAAGTTATACCACAATTCATAACACAACACTGGTATGTGCTGTATTTTCAATGTTACGAGGGCATTAGTGGACATTAATGTAATCCAGTGAAACTGTTTGGCCAATAAAGACCTCTGATTTGGCCTGCCATGCCAAAGAAAAGAGAGTTGGACTTGTTTTAAGAGTTTTTGTTTCATTTTGACCTTGAAATGTAGAGAGTATCAGTTAATTATTCTAAAAACAATAATATGTTGATTATAATAGTTGGATATGTCTCAGCCCTCAATCAAGTTCGATTTTTGGCCCTCATTAAAGTTTGCTTACCTCTGGCAAATAAATACATACTCTTTTACAGTCAGTTTTCCCAACCAGTTCAACTACTGTCATGGCAGAGCAATAGCTTGATAAAAATCCAGCTGAGAAAGTGAGTTAAAAATCACATGTTTATATGTTGTCATCTTAATAACAACACATGTGGCAAAAGGCAAAAGCAATGGAAAGTAAATCTATCTCTCGCCTTGAGTACTTAACTTTGCAACGGCCTCAGGAAAACCAATAGTTCATAAATATGGTGTCCAAACACAAAGGCCACAAACGAAATGCCTCTGAAAGTAAACAAGCAATTCAAAGGTGGCTTCCCCTCTGATTTCATGTCACATACTCCTTCCTTTAAGAAGTGTACAACCTCAGTGAGCTTTAGCCCTGTGTTGATCGGAGCTCAGGAAACAGCAGAGCTGATCTTCTGGGGGAAGCAGCGAGGTGAAGCCTGGTGGGCTGAAGAGGGAAGTCTGCAGGAAGTGACCAGCCTCTGATTACTGTACACACGGCTGTCACGGCCATCATCACCTCCCCCGCTAAACTCCAAGTGTGTGTTGTACGTGGTTACCTTCTCCCCATCATACTCTCTCTCTGTGTTTGTGTGAAAAAAAGTGTTTGAACTATTTTTTTTTATGTACATTCACTGTCAACACCTCACTTGTGTTGTGCGTGTGCTGAATAAGGCGAGGAATGAGTCTCATTATCGGTGGCCTGTTCACAACGGAAGTGCGTTCAGCTATGAAAGTCCAACAAAGGGATCTGGAACAGGGAGTTCACTAGGCTAAACTGATGTTTCTTACACAGTCGTCTCTATTGATCTACAAAGGCTGAATCACACACTAAAAAAGGTATTCTGATAAGAAGCAAGAAATGGTTAAGTCTCGTTGGGTTATATTTGCCAAATTACTACACATTTAGAAAGGACCGACCATATGCAACTGTTCTTTTTCCCCACATTTTTGTATGTTAAAGCAAAGTTTGTCTGGGCAAAATTATCCAGGTCTAAATATATAGTGTTGGTAAACTGTCAAAGTAAACATTTAAAACCATATTTGGCTGGGGACTACATAAATTATTAAACTAAGCTTGTATTTTTCCTAAAATGGTTGATTTGGGGTAATATGTATCAGATGCTTTGGGGTCTGGGGCAGGATGCAGCCTACTGTAGAAATATAATAAATACAATAACAATCAGTGCTGGGTGAATTACTTTCGAACTGTTGTCCATTACTGAATACAAATTACATGGTAAACATTGTAACGTAATTATCACATTAGACATTGTAGGTAATATAATCAGACTCCTTTTTGATGACCTTAAGATTATTTTTGATGTAACTTGATAACATTTGTTCTGAATAGAATAATCATTTACCATATTGATTTATTATTCATTTTTTCATCATCAGCAACATGAAATGCATTAAACATTCCACTATCGTTTCCCTAATTAAGTAAATAAATCTTTGCGTACAATCCCACTATTTTTTTAAGAAAAGACATTTTAAAAGTTGAGTAGTTTATGAGTATTTTATCTAATTACAAGTATTTAATTTCTATAATCAGAATATATAATCTAGATTACATATAATAAATTACTACACAGAACTGATATATACAAATATAATTAATAATAAAAAATGCAAAACATTGGAAATGTTTCACAAAGTTTTCTGAATATTTGACCTTATAGTCATGAACATATATCAAAATAAGGTGTCATTAGTTGCCCCTTGAAATAATCAATTATTGAAACAATTACAAGAAACAATTATTTTTGTAATTTTTTATGGAAAAGTGTGTGAAAAATTTTGTTTTTTTGTTCGTTCACAACTGTGACCAGTGGGATTAAATGAGTTTTGTATTTTTAAAAATAAGAATGTATTTTATTTTTCATATTTTCTAAAGTAGTTAAAGTAGTTTAACCCTCTAATTAATGCATTATGTTCAAATAAATTTGTATTACATGAAATAGCTTCAATCATA
>JAOTRC010000043.1:16684255-16697315 GCA_027497675.1 Cyprinella lutrensis
TAATGTATGACCTAAACAAAATCCAACCCTAAACCCTAAAATTAGACTTAAAGTTACGAAACCATTCGTTACGAAAATTACGAAACCATTGAATTGTAATTTTTTACTTACTGGATTTTTATAATTAATCACACTAAATAAAGTGTCAATTGACAGCACTAATAAAATTTAAAAAATCATTTACCATAACATTTTTTAGTACTTTAACTTTCAAGTTTTGGTGTAGTTATTATTATTATTATTTATTTATTTATTTATTTTTAATTTTATGCAAATTTGTTTAATGTGCACAATTATTTAGTTCGCGTGTCACTCCAAAATGTTCTGAACAGATAGTCTTTATCCTTTTGTCATCAAAATTGTTTATCAAAAACGGCTCAGAAAAACATTCGCCATCACATTTTACAGTTCAGGCCTCTCATTCCAGTGATGATCTGATTCCATTTTGGGAGCGTGTATGATATTAAATGCCCCTTTCAGAAGAAGGTCATCACGACAAGCAGTTCTTGATCTGTACACAGGAAGGGACATGCACGTATGCTCAGACCCACACACACATTTTTTGTCCACAAGACTGGGGGCAACTCTTCATCACAGGAATTCTTGGGGAATTTCTGCTCTACCTCGCAGGCAAATGAAATTAGTGGGGATTGTGGTGACAGAGTGGCCATTGTGGAAATCATACAATGTGCTTCTTCATCCTCTCCGCACTGCTTGGGGTGGAAAGTCCTGTCTTGAAGGCTGGTTCACTGGCCTGCAGGGGTGCTGTTATCCTCCCCCTGCCCCAGACATGGTGGGATGCTGGCCAAAAAGGAATGATTAACTGATTACAAGGCAAAGGGGGTTTGGCCCTTACGGTCATCTGACAGACATGCTTATTTGATACCTGTATCAATGGCAAACTCGATGGAGCCGGTTTTTATTTTGGACAAATTGAATTATCGAACAAGCTTGTAAAGTCACTCATGCAAATTACTGTATATAAATATCAGTGTACTCTGTTCATTTACAAACAATGAGAATCAGTTGTATTCTGACAGCCAGGGTAGCAAGTTTGCTTTATTGCTGTCATAATGTAGGAGCCTGCTGTGATGTCAAGGTTGGCTTTGTTAAGAGCCCACTCCGTAACTTAATATTAATAAATATTCCAAAATAGCTCTAGTTAAATTTTATGCGGTACTTGTGCCATAAAATTTGATTTGCAAGTAAATTGGAGTGAGTTATACACATTCAAATGCTGACTTCTGTTCAGCGCTCAAGATTAAATTGTTTTTCAAAGTTTCAGAGAAACTGATGAGCCCGGCACCTGAGGTTGGGAAAGAGCTGGAGATTTCCATGGCATCATAACAGACCATGTGATGTACTATTTGGCTTGAAAGGAAAATCAAACCTTATGCAGTAAATCAGATGCTTTTTGTAAAAGAAAAGAAAATCACAAAGGTTTGACTGGCAACAATGTCATTGTATGCTTTTAGGTAGTGGTCTTTACCAGTCTGGTAATCCATGCATACAGACTGCATGTGGAATGCCAGCTTTTGCATTTATTGAACACAGAGGACTTTACATTTCAAGCTTGGCAACTCGCGGGTAGATGAAATCTCATTGTTGGGACGGTATTCTAAAAATATGAGATGATCTGTTCGCCATTAAGGAGGTCTTTGTGGATGGCAGTTGGTCATACATTCCTTTGCACAATTACACATTGCCCCCTGTTCTTGGAACAGAGGTAGCATTATAACTCTAGCGCACGATTGCATTTTGGGTTTCAACTGACAAAATAAAAATGAAATGCTAATACAAAACATACATGGGGTAGCTCTCATGCTTGTTCTGAACGTTGAATTTGATTTCATTTGTAATGTTTTCAGGAGAAAGTACATTCAAAAATTCCTTTGTCAAAATGGCAAGTACAAATAAACAGTCTTTGTTCATGGTTTGTTCATATTTTTGCCTCCGGGTGTAGTTATTATTCTGTGTCTGGCCTTGATAGATTTGGAAGTCTATATATAAAGACATCATTTTACTAAACCTTGAAAAACAAGTCTTGGATGGTTCTGAAAATGACTTTGAAGGGTGACGGTGGCCTATAAAACACTTAATCACATTGCAATAAAAATAATCAATCTGATACTTTTTTTTTCTGTGAAATGGAGGAAACAGTAAATGCTTTATCTCTCTCAGCCTTTGATTTCTTTTTGCATCTATTTTTTTTCTTTTGAACATTATGAAAGCCAAAAAGTTTAAAGTTTGACTCTTTTGACTCTAGCTCAAGTCATTTTTGGAGGTCTAACAATTAATAGCCTTTTTCCAATGTGATGCCTATAGCATATCCACAAAGGTACAATCCACTTATCTATCTAGTTATTGATTGACTTATTCATTCACTTTGATTATTGCTAAGGAATTCCTATGCTAACCAGTGCAGGCATGGACTTCAATATCAATGAGTAGTCACACAAAATTTGACCCTAGTATCGATTATGATTGTGCAATCAATCTAAACCAGACCAGTTCCCTCCTCCTTCCAGGCAGTGTCATTTGCTAGACGTGCAATGGTACCAATATATGTCATAAAACTGAAAAAGCAGTGACTTCTTTCATATGTTTTCGAAGTTTCTAATCTTATTTTACAGGGCTGTGGCACAGTTGCCAGCAATTTACAAGGCTTCACTAATTACCATCAACCCATCACTATTTAAACTCACAGAAACCAAGAACACAAAAGCCACGCTGGGCTTAGCAAACAGATTACTACTCTTAGAAGTACATGCAGTAAAGATTTAATCAACTCGCTTGAATTCTGGCACAGAACTAAAGCGACTTTATTGAGGCTGTGCATGATTTATCACTCTAAGATCCAAGAACTAACATTTCTTACCTGTTTATGAGCATGGACTCCAGTCTCAAATACATAACTAGCAGAGACCCTGATTGTTTTCTTTTTTATGTACTTTACTGTAGTGAGTTCTTAAGTAAGTCCTGCATGTCCTTAATTTGATCTTCGCCCTGAATTACAACCACCCAGACGGTGGTTCCCTGGAGGATTCTGACTGTTGTGGCAGCACTAATTTAACCACTGACCTCCCAAATGATATTGTCTCTCTTTCTTCATCTAGATTTTTTCCACATTCTCATTTGAGCACATATCTTTTCACCATGTTGTTGATCATGTTCTCTTTCCCCCCCTGGAGAACCCCTGAGCTGAACAAAGATAATCTCTGCATTCCTCTGTTTCCTCCTGGTGGGAGGTAGTGCTCTGATTCCAGTGATGAGCACATCTTGACTTGCGGCACTGGCCCATCTGGGTTCAATATGCCCCTTGTCACTATTTCATCTGTGCCTAAACAAATCCTTTGATTTGGGTAATCACAAGCTGCAGTGTAATTTCGTATTTTTATCCCAAAGCCAAAAAGATTCTACCTGTGTCTGGAACTGAGCAACTTTGTTTTAATCAATGAATTTATGAAATCTAACCATCTGCCTTAGGAAAGATGTGAATAGAATTAATCAAGTAGCAGTTGATTGTTTATCATTGGATAGTATAAAATAACATGTGAACTTTAAAATTAGCATTTTACATTTTTTTTTTTGGACAATATAAAGCAAGCATTGGACTGTTTTCTAATGTGCCACTGAGATTGTTCTCAAATTACAGGATTTATTTTATTGCAGTGAATAGTTAATCCAAAATGAACCTGTAGGAGTTTCTTTCCTGCAACCTATAAAAAAAGTTCTGTGAACAGTAGTGATAATCATTCACGGTAATTAAATGGATAAACCAGCATGGACATTCTGTTAAACTTCTTTTGTTTTCCTTACAATAAATAAACTCATAAAGGTTTGAAATGTACAGGTGAATGTGAAAGAATGAGACAATATTTGTCTCTGGATCTTACCGTCTGCGGTTTTGCAGAGTAAGGTTTCAGATGAAGTTTAAGATTGGATTAGTGGTACTAAAGTGAGCAGAAGGGAAACTCGGCAGCTGTCGGTGCCCCCCAGGTGAGCGGGATGCCCTGATGGCTTAAGGCTGTCTGAGATAATGGCACTGTCTCTCACCCCTTCATCTCCCACTGTCTTTACATCCTACCAGTAAGAGTTTAATGATTAATTCTTCAAAGTGTACTAGAGATGTCTGGGTAAACATTTTCTCATATTTCCTTCTTGTTTTGTTTTATTAGTAAAATGAGACTATGATAGCACTTTCGACAGTTGTTTGATCCTCAAGAATCATAGGAGTTTCACAGCTGTTACGGATAGACCAATTGAAACACTTTACAATGAGATTCAATTCACTGTATTCAAAATCATAATGATAAATAAGATTAAAATTGACGTAATAGTTTTAAAATATGAACAACCTTTTTTACAGTATTTATTAAATTAGGTCAATATTAATTTACTATACTATTTTTGTTGAGTTAATTCTTGTTTGTTCAAAATACATTGAATAATACAATTAAAACGATGAAACTACTTAAAATGTTGTATATGTAGAAATGAACAAAGACTAATAAGTGCTTTAAAATGGGTAAAATAATTAATGCATTAGCTAATGTTAACGACCAATTCGTACGAATTCGACGAATGATTAAAAAGTGGCTAATTCGTACTAATTCACTAAATTCACTAATTCACTAAATTCGACCTCGTACGAATTCGTGCGATTTGTCTAAACCCACGTGATGGGTAGGTTTTGGTGGCGGGGTTAGGGTCATTCGAACGAATTCATACGAATTGGCCAATTCGTAAAATATGTGCGATTTAGCAAAATCGTACTAATTCGTACGAGTGAGGTCGTATAAATTGTTACGAATTAGCCACCTCATAAAATTCGTACGAATTCCCGTGAGATCAGGCTGGATTTAACCTTATTTTAAAGTGTTGCAAAATTTTTAGACATTTAGACAAAAAAAGTACAAAAAACATGTAATGCAATATAGTCTATAAATGGTAAATACTGTCATACATCCCACTGTAGTGAGAGGAATTAGTTTTTTTTTTTCTGTAAAAAAATGTGCCTGTACTCTAAACTGAAATGGATGTAAGTGTTTACATATTTTTTTTATTTGTTTCTATATATTGTGTATAATATACTGTATATATGTTTGCTGCACTGTCCTGCACCTGTTAACTTTTGCAACTTTTTCTAGAACTTCCAAACTTTTTTAGTTAGCATTCAAATGGGTGCTTTCCATATCTACATAAGATTATATCAAATAAATTACATTGTTGACATATGACTAAATTCTTTAAACAAACATCAATTGGGCTGCATAAAAAAAATCATGGTCATTCACTGCTTCACATTTGAAGGGAGTCATTATCTCATGGACAAAAGAACACACAAGAACAGGTGACAGAGGCCTCACAACAGTCTAAATTCCCACTGACTGTGGCCCCTTTCGGCCTAGCAGATGGCACAAGGCTTGTTGCTAGGGATAAGGAGTAAGGAATCCATTTTTTAATTCCAGATTATTTGCTTCAGCATGGCAAGCAATATCCAAAGCTTTCCCAAGGCCAAAGGGGGTGGAGGACGCATTGAGTGAAGACACAGGCCAGGTCAACAGTCACTTTTATAGGCAAAAGGACTTGTCAGTACAGCTGGCTGAGCTCGCTGAGGCCTCAAAGAAACAGATTTGCTAGAAGTTGCTCTAGTTGGCTTGACGTGCCTGAAAAGGGGGGCAAAAAAAAAATGTTTGTAACAGGTGAGAGATTGCTGGCTCTCTTAATTAATATAAACACACACTACCTTTTTTTTACTCTCAAGTTTGTTGTGTAGAAAAACAACCGGTCCACTGGACACACACAAACATTGGATAAGTGGGGATTCCAGCCAAGAGGGAAGTGTTGGTGGTCTCCCAAGACGTTTGATGAAGGAGCTCTACCGCAGCAGCTGATGTTTGTTTTGATCCCACCGATCTCTTTATCGGGCTCATTTGTAACAAGAAACAAAAACAGACTTTTTTAGTTCAGAGAAAACAGTCATGTCCACCTAGGCAAACCTATTGGCAATGATGTCAGATGTTAGAGCCAAAAGTAATAGCATGATAAGAGGATTCAACAAAGGATGTTGGAATGTAACAACTGAATTTCACTGAATTTGTCACATGTATTAGCAAAACCGTACAAAATAAATCAATCTATTTTATAATGGAAGCAAGTCAGTTTGAGCTAGTTATCTCATCAATATGCTGGGCAGATATCAGGGCAGATTTCACCTATCCATCCAATAGTTTTGTGGTGGTCTTTGTATTCATAACTATAAGCCTGTAACTTCTGGATTTCAACTATAGATAAAACGCAATGCCTCTCCAGTGAGACAGACACACACACACACACACAAAAAAGCTTTTGTGAAAGTTTGAGTATAGTTCTGATGTAATGACAGGAGCTCTCCATGCAAATGCTCATGTGCCGTGTCTCAGCGGATCTGATGTCAAGACTACATTTACACTCCATTATATGCAAAAGCAATAATACATGTTTGAGAATGTGATTTAGCGCCCTTTGAGAGAAGAAAAAATACTGAAAAAAATGAAATGGTAGTACTTTCACAAACTAATTTTATCCTGAAACAATGCAAAATAATGGCCAAGACTGGATATGAGGAAATGACACCAGTTTGGGTAAATTAGGTGTCAGCAAATGACTAATGTGTTTAAGCAGGCCACCAATTTCCTTGTAGTGGGTTTCATATTAGTTTGTCTGAGTTTCAACTGAGAGTAGAAAGTTCCACAGTTTCAATATGCTGTGTATTTTTCTGAATGATCCGAAAGCAGTCATTTCGCACACTGACTGACACGTCGACAAGCTGAATCTACTTTTTCAGCTTAATTTACATGTCCACTCCAAATTTGTACAAGGTTAAAAAAAGAAGGTTTGGCTGGTTAGTGTTGTTCAAGTGAACTGTGTTATATTGTAAATGTTAAAAACCCTTTTCTTTTGAACTTTCAATTCAAAGAAACCAGAATAAAGCCGTTTCCACGAAAATATAAAGCAGCGAAACCCTGATAATAATAAATATTTTTTGAGCACCAAATCAGCATATTAGACTGAATTCTGAAGGTTCACTTGACACTGAAGACTGATAGTAATGGCTACTAAAAACTATTTTGACGTCACATGCTGCCCACTCCTCATTCCTCACCTCAGGTTACAAGAGGCATTGCAGCCTCCACCTGTTTCCCTCATGACTGACATCACACCAGCCCTGCCCA
Organism: Cyprinella lutrensis; assembly: GCA_027497675.1. Lineage (NCBI taxonomy): Eukaryota > Metazoa > Chordata > Actinopteri > Cypriniformes > Leuciscidae > Cyprinella > Cyprinella lutrensis. Next base: position 16,691,473 of record JAOTRC010000043.1, read on the forward strand.
TTGCATGCCGTCATGTCAGTGGTCGTGTGTAGCAAACAGCGCACGGACAGGCTATTTGTCTGAGCAGGCAGCGTGGCGTCTCGCAGTCTGCGTGAAGACTCTTTCGTCATGTTATATTTCCTCCCTCTTCTTCATCTCTTCCTTTATCTGTGTCCCTCGCTCTCCTCCTCTCATTCCCTGCAGCTCAATTTCAGACTCTCTCACATCCTGATTATAATGTCGTTATCTCATTAAAACGGCCATAGATGCAAGAGCAAGCAAGCTTAGTTTAGCACTCAACCAGTGTTTACGGTGTTAAAGCTGAGGTACTTGTCCATGTAAAGATGAAACTTTGTAACTTTTCAGAACCAAATTCCCACAATCCCTAACCAGTCCTGTTGGTCTGGACTCAGTCAGGTTGACAGGTACTTTAAATCACCTTTATGTGCAGCATCTCTGTGTGCTGGTTAATCATTTCTTTCAGCTGAAGTAGAATTATGACCATTGGATTAGTTCCATATAGATTTGCAATGTATTTATCTCTTATTTCATTATTTTTTATAGGGTGGACAAATCTTTGCTATAGCCACTGTCATCAATTACTCTTCAGAAGTGAAGTTCTAGTGCTCTACCAGTAATTCATGGCTGAAACGTGTTCATTTTTCTACTTCATCTTCCTTTGAACTGTAGCTTTTATTTACTAACTGTTGCTCAGTAAATCTGATCGTAAATAAAGAATGATTTTTATACTAACAAAAGAAGAGTAAAACATAACAGATGTGCACCATTAGAAGAGAGTTACAGGAACGGTCACAATTCAAGTGGGCACTACAGTGCCAAAACACCAATTACTGAATACCACAGTGGATCAAATGCAATACAATATTATCATATTATAATGAAAATGAAAGGTTTCTCTGAAGTACAGTGAGGGTTTTGAGAAGAGAAGAGCAAGGTTAGATTAGAAAATTGTCTTGTCTCGAGTGATTTCTTTGATTTCGATATTTTGACAAACATTGATTGGCTTTAAGAAAACCTCAAGTTGCCCATCCAGCCCAGACACCAGTACTTTGCTTGTTCTTGCCTTTTTCTAAAAATTGAGCAGAATTTTTATATATATTGGATTAGTTATGCAGAACTGTGCTCTTGCTGACTTGCATGCTTTGACCTCAGAGAGTCAAGAGCGACTCGTCGGTTTGCTGAATATAAATTCAGAGGTAAATTGTTAGAAAGGAATTCGTGCAGCAAGCAAAAATATGTCTCAGAAATACATTAAAGTGTGTTCCTTTGTGATTATTAAAATACTATAGCATGGTGTTTTGTTTAAATACATTGTTTAGATTTGGCTTAAGCAATGTGAAGACCCAGCCATTTAGTCTAGTTTAATTCTCATGTTGAACACTCCCCTGAGATGTGTTTTTCCTCATCTCTCTCTGCAGCTCTTAAAGATTATTTTTTGCAAAAATATGGATTAAAACAGCAGATTACCATCTCACATGTCTGTGTTTTTAATCACTTGACATTTTAACCATTTGAGAGCTTGTAACTTGACAGCTAGTCTGCCAAAGGGATTACAAACCACTTTGTAGACATACAGTATATATAACCACATCTCATTTAACTGTTCTTCAGCAATGCTCCTTTGACATTGATGTATTGTACAGAGCGCTAAATAGAGCTATTTAATGCTATTTGAAAGCAACAATATTAGAAAAGCATCTGACAAGCACCAAGCTACTTCATTTGTTGAACTTATTTTAAATTATAATAATAATTCAGAATATTACTGTTTTCACTGTATTTTTAAACACATAAACATAGCCTTTAGGTTTCTTTCAAAAACATAAACAAATCTTCCAGACATCATAGTAGGGTAGATAAATAGATTTTATAGATACATAAATAGATAATGTTAGTAGCGTTATTACTTTTAGTTATACAGCCCCACACTGGTAATTTGACTAGCGCATACAGTACCATGCAAATAATCATTTGTCTTGACATTGTGGGATCTACTGTATGCATTAAGTATGCAAAAAAAATAATGAGGAACTGTCACTTTTTTCTGATTGTACTGTTTGTTTGTTTGTTTTTTTAATGCAGTGATGTTAGCTGTGTTGAATAGCATAACTCGTAACTAGTTAAATGAGCGCAAACCTGCTGAAGCTGCACTTGACATGTTCATTCCTTCCTGACCTCATAGCATATATGACTCATGCCGAATTCGAACATCTGAATAAACTCCAGCCATACTGGGAACTTGCTAACCAATTTCTCTGTAGGGAGGAATCTTTGCCATTAAAAATTACGGCGAGGAAATGCGCCCATCGGAGACCTCTAAAGTGTTGCAAGGGGGAGGATGTCATGCCGCGTATTTGCTACAACACTCAGAGGATGTGGCTTACGCACATTTTAATTACCCTTGTCACCCTAATGCCGGGCCTCAAACGTGTTTGTGTCTTTGACTCAAATGGCTCAAGTGAAACTCATTTTCACAAACAAAACCCCGAAAGTTTTCCTCACGTAAATCAAGTGCGCCGAGCGCCCCGCAGTTCTCCTCCCTGTCACTTCCCTCAGAGCCCTTTGGCAGGGGCTCGCAGTAACTTCTGGCCACGTTCTGGAGGAGATCCACCCCGGGTAATTGCGGCCTCCTAATTGCCCAGGCACCGCTGGGCTTTGTGAGGGGAGACAGCGGCCCATGCTCGCCGGCAGCCCCCCCTCTAAATGAATGCCATGTGCTGGGAGTGAACGCCCGAGTGAGTGGCTGCGCCGGAACGTTCTTTGAGGTGGCGCCGTGACGCCTCCGGCTCCATCGCTCCGGCCCGGCGCTGCCAAGAGCAGCATAGTTCAACTCTTACGTCTCTCAAGACACACCTCTCTCTCTCTGTCTCTCTCTCCTGATTTATTCTTTCTTTTGGTTTCTTTCTAGCTGTCTGTCTCTATAACACACCCTCTCCTTCTCTCACCCTGTTCTTGTCTTTGGCCATCTCTGTTTCTCTCTCACTCCTTAATTCTACTTTGTTTTAAATAATGTTCATGGGACATTACTGCTCATTAGCAGCAAAAGTTTGAGCCTCTGTCTCTCTCTAGAAATGGGGAATGCTGGCCTTGGGAATGCCAGCATGTGCCAGCCTCTCTGGATAGGCGACCCTGCTGGTTTTTCTCTTCACTGGCCCTTGCTTCATCCAAGATTCTATGATGTCAGTCAGAGAGCCTGACATCTGGGAAGCTAGTTAGCACACCAGTGCTTAAAGAGGCCACGTGTGTTTGGTGGGAAACCCTCATTCTGCTGTCCAGCTTTCTCTCTCTCACACACACACACACAACACAAGGCCCCTTTAAAGGGCCAATCATATTGACCACATCTCTGATCCCATCAAGAGATTTTGCCATTCTGAATTTTTGGAGCAAACATGTGGGACAGTGTGCAGTAAAAACATGCATATTGCTACATTCAAAATTGCTCCACAGCTGTTCTGCAACCTCTGCATTTTTCTTCATTGTATGTTGTATATGGGCACAAGGTAGATTTAAGCCATCTTTACACCTGGTATTAAGATGCATTTTGGTCGAAACGATCACAAGTAGACGAGGGAGACACATTCCCAGAGACACATTCCACTTTCAACCGCCTCTTTCCTGATTTCCTTGAGGGGAGCGTAATTGTATGATGATCTTTTTCAGATCTTTTGATCTAATGGATGAAATAAGCTCATGCAATTGAACGTGCAGAAGATGAACGGAGAGCAGCAGCTTTCTTTTCTGCTCTGACAGCTTCAAGACCAGTGCATGTTTTCAGTCTGAAATGGTGAGAGAACATTGTACTTGGTACGTCTTCAAACTAAAATTGAATATTCGGCCGACAAAGTTTCAGGCTAGTGGCTAGCGCACTTCCCATAATGTCTATACGTTAAATCAGTAGAAGAAGAGTAGGCGGTCTTTTGTGGCTGTTCGACGCGTTCAGCCACATAAGCTCTTTCCAAATGAAAGCAGTCCTGTCCAATGTGTTTTCGACTACTTTTGAAAGTGGATAAGCTCAAAATGTTTTAGACCCCGTTTACACAACTTGTCCACTTGTAATCTGGTCAACCAAAACGCATCTTAATACAAGGTGTAACCAGGACCATGAAAGTGATGTGTGCAGATCTATCTATAGACAGATAGATAGACATCTATTGTTTACTGCGGTCGTTTCCTGGTCGAAAAAACATTTAATTTGAATTTCTATTCTTTACTGGTCTTTTCTATTCTGTTCAAATTGTCACAACAAACAATGGCAAAAAGGTAATTAGTAAAGCTTACCCTAAAAGGGCCCAATAGTTAAACAATGCAGTTATCTCTGATGTGTTCTGAGGTTAGTTTGTCTTATGAGTTTCGTAATGTGAGCAAAGGTGTTGTAAAATAGAACTATTATTTCTCTACATGCATCATGGGAAACAGCATGACTAAAATCTGTGTTCTCGCTATTGTATAAATGGGGGATTTTTACTGAGAGACTTGCCAACATTTTTTACTCCTTCCCAAAAATCTTTACGAGATAGGTGCATTTTTTCCCAGGCTAGAACAACAGCCTGTTCCCTGTGGAACTGAGTGACTGACTATAAGTCACACACACACATACACCCTGTCTTGCCCTACAGAGAAGCAGGAAACGTCTAAAAATAGGCTCGATTAAAGGTATGTTATGGCAGGGATACATGAGAAGGATGTACTTGTGTAAGAGAAAGATTTGCTCCTCAACATTCCTGCCTCTGTTTCTCATGTGAAAGTTTGGGAAAGAGCCCAAGCAGCTGAGAAGTGGCCCGTTTATTTTTCTTTAAGGTTCAACATTCTCTGTGTCACAGTTCAGAGACAAGAGTAGTGTATGTGTGTGTCTCTCTATGCATGTGTGCACGTGTGCATTTCAAACATGTTAGTTGTTTTTAGAACAAATTAGTTTCCTGCACAACACCTTTGATAGTCTAGTCTACTCTTGTATCTTCTGGTCTAATCTATTCTATTATGGATGTCCTCTACTGATTTTACTTTGGGACCCAGACATTTACATTAGTTTTGACCTACACAGTTCCAAAAATGTCATCATACCAAAGCAAACAAAAATTAATTTAAAATGACGGTCAACTTTAGATTAGAGTCCAATTCTCACCATTAACTAACTATTAACTACTATAACCTCAAACTCCAAATTACTGCTTATTAATAGTTAATCACTCACTGCTCTTGGATAAATAACTTTTGTAAGAATCATATTCAGTGAAAACTAAGCAGTGTTTTATTTTTACATTTGATTATTTAGTTTGTTGATAAATAAACCTAATATAGACCTATCTAAAATTCCCCATGGGATGTTACAATAACACTTCTTATGCTTCTATATCTAACACTTCTAACACTTCTTATATCTAAAGTTGTATAATTTTAAACATATTTTAAAGGTGATTTAAGTTTTATTTTACTCAAGTAAGCATTGTTGTATTGCATGTCAAACATTTCATTATTTAATAAGTTAAAGCATACAACATTTTTCTTCAACATCGTGCAACCCTATAGTTAAGTTTAGGGATTGGGTAGAATTAAGGGGTGTAGAATATGGTCATGCATATTAAGGCATTAACATGTGCTTTATAAGTACTAATAAAGAGCCAATATTCTAGTAATATGCAAATAGTTAATAGAGAGAATTGGACCCTAAACTAAATTGTTATTAAAATTAATATTGTAATTATTACTTAATAATTATTACAGCATATACAGAATAGGAACAACCATTTTGGGTCAGGACCCACTAGTTGAAGAACTACTGATCTATTCAATTTGATTTGATTCAAATCTGTGCCCCAAAACTGTTATTGACTAATATATAT